>SJYX01011750.1:447490-476873 GCA_006410675.1 Oreotragus oreotragus
TATTGCTGAAGCCTGGCTTGGAGAATTTTGAGCATTACTTTACTAGCATGTGAGATGAGTGCAATTGTGTGGTAGTTTGAGAATTCTTTGGCATTGCCTTTCTTTGGGATTGGAATGAAAACCGACCTTTTCCAGTCCTGTGGCCACTGCTGAGTTTTCCAAATTTGCTGGCATATTGAGTGCAGCACTTTCACAGCATCATCTTCCAGGATTTGAAACAGCTCAACTGGAATTCCATCACCTCCACTAGCTTTGTTCGTAGTGATGCTTTCTAAGGCCCACTTGACTTCATATTCCAGGATGTCTGGCTCTAGGTGAGTGATCACACCATCATGATTATTTGGGTCATGAAGATTTTTTTGTACAGTTCTTCTGTGTATTCTTGCTACCTCTTCTTAATATCTTCTGCTTCTGTTAGGTCCAGACTATTTCTGTCCTTTATTGAGCCCATCTTTGCATGAAATGTTCCCTTGGTATCTCTAACTTTCTTGAAGAGATCTCTAGTCTTTCCCATTCTGCTCTTTTCCTCTATTTCTTTGCATTGATCATTGAAGAAGGCTTTCTTATCTCTTCTTGCTATTCTCTGGAACTCTGCATTCAGATGCTTATATCTTTTCTTTTCTCCTTGGCTTTTTGCTTCTCTTCTTTTCACAGCTATTTGTAAGGCCTCCCCAGACAGCCGTTTTGCTTTTTTGCATTTCTTTTCCATGGGAAAAGAAATAAGTAGTATAAAAGTATGGAAAAATCATGAAAGGGGTACCTTGAATGAATTAATGATGTGAATCATTATTGTATCAGAAAAAGTACTATTATATATATTTTTGGGATACATATGTAGTGAAGTTAGAAACAGTAGTAGAAAGGGCATATACTGACTTCAGTTCAGGGTCAAAGGGGAAAAAATGTGTAAAGCACATAATAAGGGCTACAATATATCTCAAACATTTTATTTCCTTTTGAAATAAAAAATGAGGGAAAAGAAAAGTAGAAGCAGTAGCACCTAGGCCCAGGAATCAAGAAATATTCATTTAAGGCCTGGATCAGCTGATAAAGAATCTGCCTGCAGTACAGGAGACCTGGGTCCAATCCCTGGGTTGAGAAGATTCTCTGGAGAAGGAAATGGCAATACACTGCATCACTACTGCCTGGAGAATTCCATGGACAGAGGAACTGGGCAGGTTACAGTCCATGGGGTTGCAAAGAGTCAGACAAGACTGTGAGAAAAACTTTCAGTTTTTTTTTCTTAAAGGATAGTACTATTTGCTCTAAATCCTTTTACCCTCTAGACTGGTTTAGTACTCAGTACAATAAGGATTTGAATAAAATAATTGGCAAAGGCCCAAACAGCTCTAGAATTCTATTGTTCTGTTTTCACCAATGGAGAAGGAAATGGCAATCCACTCCAGTATTCTTGCCTGGAGAATCTGATGGATGGAGGAGCCTGGTAGGCTACAGTCCATGTGGGTCACTGAGAGTCGGACACGACTGAGCGACTTCACCTTCATGCACTGGAGAAGGAAATGGCAACCCACTCCAGTATTCTTGCCTGGAGAATCCCAGGGATGGGGGAGCCTAGTGGGCTGCCGTCTATGGAGTTGCACAGATGGACACGACTGAAGTGACTTAGCAGCAGCAGCAGTTCTCACCAAGGGTCCTTGTTTGTGTACACTTAAAGCCTTAATTTCCATGTACCCAGTTAGTAATAACGNCCACTCCAGTATTCTTGCCTGGAGAATCCCAGGGATGGGGGAGCCTAGTGGGCTGCCGTCTATGGAGTTGCACAGATGGACACGACTGAAGTGACTTAGCAGCAGCAGCAGTTCTCACCAAGGGTCCTTGTTTGTGTACACTTAAAGCCTTAATTTCCATGTACCCAGTTAGTAATAACGCTTTTGTGTGTATCTAACAAGCTGACATTTTATCTATCAGTTCAGAATGAGACAGGAAATTGAAGAGAAAGCAAAAAGGAAATATACTGTCAAAATATAAACAATGAGATAACTTAGAATTCTGAGGGAAATGGCCTGTAGCATAAGAAGTAGGAAATGGTACAAAATGGTTCAGGAGTAGTAAATAATGAAGCTGGAAAGCAGGTCATTAAGAGCATTAGAGGTCAGGCTGAGGAAGTAGTCTTCATTCAAGAGTGGGGGTGCCATTTTATGAGTGTCTTGCAGGTCAGAGTCCTTCTAAGCCACACTCTCACCTAGAAACTGAATTCAAACATGGAATTTTCTCTTTTCTCTGTTTTGCCACACTATCTATTATTAGAGTCCATATCAATAAAGCTTTTTCACAGTTGGACAAATGTGAAAGAATGTGCTTTAACTACTTCATTACATTTCAATCACAAGAGCAGGCAAGACAATGGATCTAAGATCAAAAAATGCAAATTACTGCAAACTAGCCCTATAAAAGTCTTAGGACAATAGAGGAAGTTAAAAGCAGGCCTAGCTTAAAAGTACCCTGTAAACCAGATACTTCAAAAATAATCACTGGCTTTTTCCCAATAAGGCCCCCTAGGGAGCTCTATTTTACAAAAACAAAATGAAAGCAAAAATTATTCTGAAAAGCGCAACAGGTTTGTGCCCAAAGATATTCCACACAGTCATTTACAATGGTATTGCCTTGGGATAGCTCAACACAAAGGAAGTCTATAGGTAAACCAAGACATATCTTGTCTGCATTCAGATGGGCTTCCCTTGTGGTTCACCTGGTAAAGAATCCACCTGCAATGCAGGAGACCTGGGTTTGATCCCTGGGATTGGAAGAGGCCCTGGAGAAAGGAAAGGCTACCCACTACAGTATTCTGGCCTGGAAAATTGCATGTCCATGGGTTTGCAAAGAGTCAGACATGACTGAGCGACTTTCACATTTCACTTCCTTTTCTCCTTTGCCTTTCACTTCTCTTCTTTTCTCAACTATTTGTAAGGCCTCCTTAGACAACCGTTTTGCCTTTTTGCATTTCCTTTTCTTGGAGATGGTTTTGAACCTGGACTGTAAGAGTGGATTCAGCAGAGCCCAAGCCTTGAAAAGGGAGAGCTCGACTCTTTGTCACATTAAAGAATGAGATATCCTGAAACGCTAGTCTTTTAAATGTGCCTTTCCTCACAAAGACTGTTCAGAATCCAGTTGCCTTCCCTGATTGCTCTGCTCTTCCCCAGGACTTGGCAGGCCCTAAGGTCCTCTTTTCCTACAAGTTCTTTCATCATGCCTGCACAGTGAAAAAAAAAATGCAATGGTGCTTGGATGGGGGCCACCTGCAACCTTTCACTAGGGAATCAGAACCAGGGTGATGTTTGGGCCTCCAAGGGGGAGAAGGGTCAGGAGACATCCTTGTGGAGGTGAAGCAGAATGGGTGATTTTCAAGGGGTAAGGTCCATGCTTTCTTTGGATGTTTTAAAGGAGTTCCTATTCCCAAAGAGTTAACAAAATAAGAAAAGAATATATTTGCCCTTGAATCAATAGGTGGAGGTTGGGATGGTGAAGATGGAGGAGGACTAATAAACTTGCTTACATTCTGACCTTCCCAGACGTTTTTCCTGTTGAGAATCACTGGAACTGCCAGGCATGGGGCATGGCCCCTAGATTCCCCCTCTTCCCCATGCTGAGAGATTGTCCATCTAAAACAGGCCTTCAGTTGGGAACTGGACTCTTGTGTTGTAAATCTCCTACCTTAGGGAAAATGGCCACACCAACACCCTCAGAGACACATGATCTGACTGGCTGAGCTGCAGCTTGAGCAAAAGATGATTGGTCTGCTCCTGAATGAACAAACAAAATTAGACATATAGATACAGAGAACATATTAATAGTTACCAGTGGGGAAGGTGGATGGGGGAAGATTAAATTGGTAAAGTGGTCAACTATATGATGATAAATGAAAACTAAACTTTCTGTGGTGATCAGGCTATAGTATAAAGAAGTTGAAATATAATATTGCATACATGAAACTTACACAATGTTATAAACCAGTGTTATTTTAAATACAAGAAATTTAGAGCTCTCCACAAGAAAAAAAACACATGTGCTCAAGGAATGTTACTCAACAATACAAATAATTAAAACTCACCAATAAGGCAGCAAAAAACATGATTAAAAAATGAGGCAAAAACTTTATCAGACATAGCATCAATGATGATATACACATGACAAAGAAGCATATGAAAAAGTGCTCCACATCATATGTCATCAGGGAAATATAAGTTTAAGCAACAGTAAGATACCACTACACACATATTAGCATGACCAAAACACAGAACACTGAAAGTAGCTAATGCTGGCTAGGATATGAAGAGCAATAGGAACACTAATTCATTCCTTGTTGGAATGCAAAACTGTACCACCACTTTGGTCAGCAGAGCAATCGCACTCTTGATGTTTATTTACCCAAATAATTGAAAACTTATGTCCAAACAAAAATCTGCACAAGGATGTTTATGGGAGCTTTATTCATAATTGCCAGAACTTGGAAGCACCCAAGAAGTCTTTCAATAAGTGAATGGATTTATAAACTGTGGTACATCAAAATAATTGAATATTGTTCAGCAATAAAAATAAATGAGCTATCATGCCATGAAGACATGAAAGAAACTTAAATGCATATTACTAAGTGAAAAAGGCCAATCTGAATGGAGTATATATTGTAAGATTCCAGGGACATAACACTCAGGAAAAAGCAAATCTATGGAGTCAGTAAAAAGATAAGTGGTTGTCAGGATTTGGTGGTAGTGAGAGGAGGGATGAATCAATGGAGCACAGGCGATTTTTAGTGTGGTGTAAACACTCTGTGCACTACTATAATAATGTACACATATCATATTATTATACCTTTGTACAAACCCACAGAATGTAAAACTTATTGTAAAACACTCAGAGAGAATCCTAGTGTAAACTGTGGATTACAATGGGTCGATTTAGGTTCATCAGTTGTGACAAATACACCACTGTAGTGGATGATGATGGGGGAGTTTATGCACCTGTTGGGGTGGGAATGCATGGGAACTCTATACTTTACACTTAATATTTCTGTGAGCCTAGAACTGTTCTAAAAAAACAAAGTGTTTACAAAAAATAATCTTTTAAAGAAGGAAGTCTTGTCACATGGTGCAACATGAATTGAGGACATTATGCTAAGTGAAATAAGCCAATCACATCACAAAAATATATATACTGTATTATACTTATATGAGGTATCTAGAGTAGTCAGTCTCATAGAAACAGAAAGTGAAATGTTGTCTGCCAGTGGCTTGGTATAGAGGTAAATGAATTATTGTTTAATGTGCATAGAATTTTCATTCTGCAAGATGAAAGGGGATTTGAGATGGATTGTACGATATGAATATATTCAACATTACTAAGCTGTACAGTTAGAAATTATAATTTTATGTTGTGCATATTTTACCACAATTTAAAAAAGGGAAAGCATTCTGATACATTGCTACAACATGGATGAAATTTGAAGGTTATACAAAGTGAAATAAGCTATATACAAATATTGTATTATTCCACTGATATGAGGTACATAGAGTAGTTCAATTCATAGAAACAAAAAATAAAATGGTGGTTTCCAGGTACTGGGGGGAGGGAGGAATGGAGAGTTACTGTTTTATGAATACAGAATTTCAGTTTGGGAAAATGAAAAATTCTTGAGAATGGATGGTGGTGACAATTGCATGTTAACTATGTATAAATGTACAATGGCTGATACGTGTTGATGTATGGCAGAGAACACAGTATTGTAAAGCAATTATCTTCCAATTTAAAAAAATGGTTAGGGACTTCCTTGGTGGTCCAGTTGGTGAGATTTCATGCTTCCACTGTGGGGAGCACAGATTCAGTCCCTGGTGGGAGAACTGAGATCCCACATGTCACATGGCATGGTCAAAAACATTTTTTAATTTAAAAATAGTTAATTTAAATGATTAAATGATAAATTTTATATTATGTATATTTTATTACATTTTAAAATCCCATAGGTATAAAGTCTAAATTCTGTAAAACAATTTACATAAATCCTCGTGATCACCTCTACCTATCATTCCTGTCTGATCTCTCACCACTCCATCTACTTTATAGTTTAGCTAAATTGTTTCTTAGTTTGTCAAGTGGGAAATATTTTCTTGCTTAGTGGATATATATATATACTACTTTTTAATCTGTCTGTGTCTCTTCCTTTTGGGAATTGCCACATCCTGATTCAGTATGACTCTGGTGAGACTGTTGATCAGGAACCCTACCTTCCTCTCCATAGAGGCAAGAATATAATCTTCAAACTGGCCAATCAGAGCACCCATTCTAGTGGATAGTGATTAATCCATAAATTCATATATGATCCAAGCAAGGTCAAACTGAGTATTTTTGGAGCTATTAACATGGGGACTTGGAAAAGAGATTGCCTCTCCTTCTGAGTGTGTGAGCTTAATGTAATATAATCTGAAGGTACTGAGGTAACATCTTTCTCAATATGAAGAAAAAAGCTGAAATGAAGTAAGCAAAAGAATGCTGAACTGAAAGATGAGGAGAGATCACTGAAGGCAGCTTCAGTATGTAGACCCAGACTCGCTTTATAAATTTGTTTAATTAACTGCCTTTCCTGTTAGACTGCAAGCTACACTGACTACTATCTTACTCACCTTCATATTTCCATAGTTTGTAGCATTTATTACATCATAAATATTTAAACACCACCTTCTGAAAAACTAAATTATTATGCATGGGGTATGCTCATTGCACAATAATATAAATATTCACCAAAGTTTTTTTCTAATATTTTTGTGATTTGATATATTTAATTTAAATTTGTGGTATGAAGGGGGAGATCTAATTGGTGTTTTCCCCATATGATCAGCCAGATATTCTTTACACAATTTAATGAATGATTCAGCCATTCCTCACTCATTTGAAATACTACCTTTAAAGTCTTATATGTGTCTATTTCTGGGGTTTATATCCTATTATATTGACTTGTGTACACATTTCTACATAAATAATATATTGTTTTAATTATTGTATCATTTTTATATTATTTAATGTACATATATATTTTATTACATTTTAAAATCCCATAGGTATAAAGTCTAAATTCTGTAAAACAATTTACATAAATCCTCGTGATCACCTCTACCTATCATTCCTGTCTGATCTCTCACCACTCCATCTACTTTATAGTTTAGCTAAATTGTTTCTTAGTTTGTCAAGTGGGAAATATTTTCTTGCTTAGTGGATATATATATATACTACTTTTTAATCTGTCTGTGTCTCTTCCTTTTGGGAATTGCCACATCCTGATTCAGTATGACTCTGGTGAGACTGTTGATCAGGAACCCTACCTTCCTCTCCATAGAGGCAAGAATATAATCTTCAAACTGGCCAATCAGAGCACCCATTCTAGTGGATAGTGATTAATCCATAAATTCATATATGATCCAAGCAAGGTCAAACTGAGTATTTTTGGAGCTATTAACATGGGGACTTGGAAAAGAGATTGCCTCTCCTTCTGAGTGTGTGAGCTTAATGTAATATAATCTGAAGGTACTGAGGTAACATCTTTCTCAATATGAAGAAAAAAGCTGAAATGAAGTAAGCAAAAGAATGCTGAACTGAAAGATGAGGAGAGATCACTGAAGGCAGCTTCAGTATGTAGACCCAGACTCGCTTTATAAATTTGTTTAATTAACTGCCTTTCCTGTTAGACTGCAAGCTACACTGACTACTATCTTACTCACCTTCATATTTCCATAGTTTGTAGCATTTATTACATCATAAATATTTAAACACCACCTTCTGAAAAACTAAATTATTATGCATGGGGTATGCTCATTGCACAATAATATAAATATTCACCAAAGTTTTTTTCTAATATTTTTGTGATTTGATATATTTAATTTAAATTTGTGGTATGAAGGGGGAGATCTAATTGGTGTTTTCCCCATATGATCAGCCAGATATTCTTTACACAATTTAATGAATGATTCAGCCATTCCTCACTCATTTGAAATACTACCTTTAAAGTCTTATATGTGTCTATTTCTGGGGTTTATATCCTATTATATTGACTTGTGTACACATTTCTACATAAATAATATATTGTTTTAATTATTGTATCATTTTTATATTATTTAATGTACATAAGTGAAAGTGAAGTCGCTCAGTCGTGTCCAACTCTTAGTGACCCCATGGACTGCAGCCCACCAGGCTCCTCTGTCCATGGGATTTTCCAGGCAAGAGTACTGGAGTGGGTTGCCATTGCCTTCATGTAACTTTATTTTTTTCTATGATTTATGGGAAAATACATGAACAATATGAAAATACTAAAAATTGCTGACTGAAATTTTCCTGTTTTCCTTTTATTTTTTATAATAATTTTATTAATGTTTTTAATTAAGATAACCTATTTGTTTAATACTGAGTGTTTTAGAAGTAAATTGGAAAATAGCAAATAAAAAGCACAGCAGCCATCTTGACCAAGAAAGCAGTTAAGATGTAGAAGAATAAGGAATACCATAGAATAGATAAGATACCATAGAAAAGTTGACAGTAAAGAGAATGTGCTGGGAATTTAATTATTTTTCATATTTCCCCTCAATCCTCCCCCCTCATTCTTCTGGTATTTTCACACTATAAGGAATGAGTGAATGGTATTTCTTAGGAAGAAGCTCATACTTTGACACCAATTTTACTGATGCTTGGAATTACTATGAAACCTTTACTGAAAATTCACAGTTTACTAGATCATAGTCATATAGAACTAACAACAAATGAGACAAAAACTTTATTGGAAACTTAATGGATTTATAAGAATTCAGTTATACAGCAAAGACTGAGTGTCACCAAAAGAGAGCATTGACTGGCTGCTGCAGGACCACCTCACAGGCATTATTTGCTTTGGTGAGGTCACCACAATCCAGGCTGGGGTCTTCAATTTTAGAGATCTACTGGTCATGTCCCAGAATCCATCCAAATACAGGAGGTGAAATTTTGATGATTATATCATAAGACTGAAAGATATAAAAGAGGACAATTTATTCATTTATATTGAGAAATGCAATAATCATCCAGATTAGATATGTCTCTTGAGAAGGTAACATCCCACCTTTCCTTCTAGATAGATTATAAGGGAAGCAAAATTAGTGTATTTCTTCATAAACATTAAATCAAAGTCATAAGACGCTGATAACAGGCATTTTATTTATACCTGGTGTAAATTTGCCTGCACAATGAAGATTTATTTGACACATAGACCAGATGTCTCTATTACCCAAGGCATTTTTCCCTCAGAAAAGTTCTAGGATGTCTACCTCTGTATTTCTTATTTTTTTAGACTGCCATAATTGATCAACTGGCCCCATTATGACCCCATTACCCATCAACACGTTCTTTTATTCTCCAGAAATTCTGTATTTATTTACAGAAATAATACAGGTTTATAATTGAACAGTATATAATTCAAACAACATAGACAAAATTATCCTTGTCACCAAACTTCTACTTTTCTTCAGTTCTATTTCTAAAAGAAATCACAGGTATCAGTTATTTCTAAATCCTTTTCTATGCATTTAAATGTTCATACAGATAGTACTTACAGTAATATAAAATTTAGAAAGTTTGAATATGAATTAGTTCATTCTGCAATTTGTTTTAATTCACTTTAACCCACTTAATAAAATATCAATGATTTTCTTTATCAAAATAGATCTATCTACATATTTCAATAGCTCACAATATTATACTGCATGACAGAATAGTCATTCCTTTCTCAAAAGGAATTTCTATCTTTGAAATTCTTCTTTATAATAAAAAAGCACATTTGTCTATATGTAAGAATTTTCCCATAGATTCCAGAGGTAAATTATGTGTCAAAGAGTACACACTTTTTAAAGTTTTAATGCTGCTAATATAAAGATAAACACTCTTGTAACCAGTGTATATATCACCATATCCTCCCTAAAACAGATTACATAGATTTTTGATTGTTGCAAATGTGATGTGCTAAAAAAGTATCTTGAATTGTACTTCCATGATTAATAAGGAAGTTAATTAATTATCATTATTGGTCATTAATATTTTGCCTTCTAAGAACTGTCTGTTCCTTGAACATTTTTCTATCAAGTTATTTGTATTTCTATGTTATATATAAAAGTGTTTTAAGGACTCGAATCAAGATGGTGGAGTAAGAGGATGTGGCCCTCCCCCCATGAACATATCAAAAATACATCTACAAGTGGAAAAAATTCTCACTAAAGACTAACTGAATACTAGCAGAAAGACTCCTGAACAATCAAGGTTGTAAGAAAGATACATGAAGAATTGGGTAGGAAGGGAAATGATCAGATTAGGACTTGTGCCTCTGGGAGAAGATTCAGAGGAAAACAGAGACTATAGACGTATAGACATTCACTGGAGAGTGTGTAGTTTGAGCAACATACTGGATGACCCACTCCTGGGGTCTGACAAATGGAAGCACCCCCTTGGCTGATTGGAGGCTCAGTGGGACTAACAAGAGGGCTGTGGGAAGCCTTGACTCTATGATGAGCACTTGAATGCTTGCTTGCTCCCAAACACAGGCAGGAAAGGTTGAATTGAAACCACACAGGTCGTTGACTCATTTCCTGTGACCAATCTGGTGTGTGCCCCAGCCTGAATCAAGCAAACACTCTAGCCCCATTTGGCTCACACTGAAGCTCCTCACTAAAGCAAAAGCAGTCAGAAATGAAGAAAGAGCTCAGCTATAAGATGCCACAGTGACTCAGACACTAAGCATGTCTGAGCAGGGACTGGGCAGCCATTGTGGTTGATAGCACAGATAGCACATCACAGGAAGACCAGATCACTGAAAGTGGCCAGACTGCCATACCATACTCTGTGCCCTGACCTTTGTTCAGTACCCACACATTACCTCTTATCTCAGCACTGCTCTTCTCTGGGGCTAAGGGAGCCTGTGCTGGAAAGCAGAAGAATGCACACTTCAAGGGAACTGAAGTACTTCAGACTCAACCCTCAGGGCTTCTGTTCTAGCAACCTGAGATCTGACCCAACCCCAAATAGGGTGGCAACAGTCACTGAACAGAGGGAAAGTCCTTCCTCACATCTGCCTTCTGCCCTAGCCCAACTCTCCAGCCTCATCTTCTACCATGATGATAGATGCTAGCACACCCTGAGGAAAGATGTGATTTGTGTTCACATCAAATCTAGCTCTATCACCAAAGTCACTGGGCACACATAGACTCACACACAAGGACATCCTTTCAAGATAATTGTTTTACTTAATTTCATAGAGACAGAGAAAAATAAGCAAATTGGGAAGATGTGTATAAGAGACAGGGCTATATATATATATATATATATATATATATAAAATCAGTCAGAAGTAAAGAATAAGGTTTCCTTAGCAACTCAGTGGTAGAGTATCCACCAGCCAACGAAGAAGACATGGGTTTGACCCCTGGTCTGGGAGGATCCCACATGCTGCAGGACGACTGAGCCTGCATGCCACAATCACTGAGCTTGTGCTCTAGAAACCAGAGCCGCAACTGTTGAGCCCACATGCTGCAAATGCCGAAGCCCATCCACCCTAGAGCCAATACTCTGCATCAAGAGAGGCCATGAAAATGATAAGCCTGTGTACCATGACTAGAGTATCCCCCACTCACCACAACTAGAGAAAAGCCTATGAAGCAATGAACATCTAGCACAAACTAAAATAAATAAATAAAATTATTTTTTTAAGAAGTAAAAATAAAATAAATAAAAAACACACTAGAAGGAGTTAACAGCAAACTAGGTGATACAGAAGAATGCATACAGAAGAATGTATTCTATCTGAAAGATAGAATAGAAATCAGCAGCACAACACAACAGGAAAAAGAAAAACAAATTTAAAAAAATGGAAACTGATTAAGAGATTTTGGAGATAACATCAAGCATACAAACACTCGCATTATAGGGGTCCCAGAAAGAGAAGAGATAGATAAGGAGGTAAAAATGCATTTAATAAAATTATAGCAGAAAATTTCCCAAACCTGGAAAAGGAAAGACATTCAGGTATAGGAAAACAAAGATTGAACCCAAACAGACCCATAGCAAGACACAGTCATAATTAAAATGGCTAAAGTCAAAAATAAATAATTCTAGGTCATGGAGTGAATGAAACTGTTGGAAGATCTTGCTGGAGGCCCCTTCTTTCTCTCTATGCCTGAAATATGCATCCACTTGTCATCCCTCCACTAGAAGCTCTTCCAAGGATATGGTCTTGTGAGCATAATATGTTTCTGGGACTATCTGGATGATCTATATACAGGACTGAACCCAATTAAAACCTTTATATACATTATAAAATTCTGGCAGCCAGTGTGGTCTGTTCATCATGTAGTACCCAAAACAAGCCTCATATGTACTGCAAAAGTGACCTTGATAAAGGCTATACAGATGGGTGACAAAATGACAGAGTGAAGGACATAAGCAATGTCTTCTCATTAAAACATGAAAATCACAGCTAATTTCTAAAGGACAATTAAGAAAAAAAAAAAACACAGGAATCTACCAAAATTTGGTACCCAGTATCCAAAGACAAAACAGAAGTGGCAATGAGACAGAGTGAAAGTCCTGAGCCTCACATCAGGATTCCCAGTCTGGGGTTCTGTCAACAAGAGAAGGAGACCCCAGAGAATCTGGCTTTGATGGATAGTGAGGGTGATCACAGGAATTCCACGGGACAGGAAGAAAGAAAAACTGCACTATTAGAGGGGGAAAACAAGACCCTGTGAGCATCAGGACACATGGGCAAAAATCAGTGACCTCATAAGAGACTAGATCACACCTACCTGTTAGTGTTGGAGGGTCTGCTGTGGAGCTGGCGGTGGCTGTGGCTCACTGCAGGGACAAAGACACTGGTAGACAACAGTTCTGAAAAGTACTCATTGGTACAAGCCTTCCTGCAGAACACCATTTTCTACTCAAGACCTAGCCTCACCTAACAGTCTGTAGGATTCAGTGCTGGGATGTCTCAGGCCAAACAACCAACAGGGAGGGAACAGAGTCCCACATATCCACTCACAGGCTTGGTAAAGCCTTCCTGAGCAGAGTTCTGCCAACCAGAGAGACAGGACCCAGCTCCAACCACCAGCAGGAAGGAACCAGATCCTTTCACCAAGAAGCCTGCAAAAGCCCCTTAGACAGCCTCATCCAACAGAATGTAGACAATAGAAGCAAGAACTACAATCCAACAGCTTGCAGAAAAGAAACTGCAATCACAGAAAGTTAGACAAAAAAAGATGAAAGAGGAATATATCCCAAATGAAGGGAGGAATATATCCCAAATGAAGAAACAAGATAAAATCCCAGAAGAACAACTAAATGAAGTGGAAATAGGCAATATGCTGAAAAATAATTTAGAGTAATGATAGTGAAGATAATCCAAAATCTCACAAAAAGAATGGAGGTACAGATTGTGAAGATGAAAAATATGTTTAACAAAGATGCAGAAGGACTAAAAGCAAACAAAGGAAACTATAAGCAAAGTGAAAAGGCAACCCTCAGAATGGGAAAAAAATAATAGCAAATGAAACAACTAACAAAGGATTAATTTTAAAAATATACAAGCAGCTCATACAACTCAATACCAGAAAAACAAACAACCCAATCAAAAAGTGGGAAAAAGACCTAAACAGACATCTCTCCAAAGAAGACATACAGATGGCACAAGCACATGAAAAGATGCTCAACATTGCTCATTATTAGAGAAATGCACATCAAAACTATGAGATATCACCTCACATTGGTCAGAATGGCCCTCATTAAAAAGTCTACAAACAGTAAATGCTGGAAAGGGTGTGGAGAAAAGTGAACACACTTGTACTGTTGGTTGGAATGTAAACTGAAACAGCCACTATGGAAGATGGCACGGAAATTTCTTAAAAAACTAGGAACAAAACCACCATATGATCCAGCAATCCCACTCCTAGGCATATACCCTGAGGAAACCAAAATTGAAAGAGACACGTGTATCCCATTGTTCATTGCAGGACTATTTACAATAGCTAGAACATAGAAACAACCTAGATGTCCATCAATAGATGATGGATAAAGAACTTGTGGTATATATACACAATGGAATATTACTCAGCCATAAAAAGGAATGCATTTGAGTCAGTTCTAATGAGGTGGATGAACCTGGAACATATTATACATAGTAAAGTGAGTCAGAAAGAGAAAGATAAATACTGTATTCTAACCATATTCTAACAAATATATACGGAATCTAGAAAAATGGTACTGAAGAATTTATTTACAGGGCAACAGTGGAGAAACAGACATAGAGAATAGATTTATGGACATGGGGAGAGGGGAGGAGAGGGTGAGATGTATGGAAAGAGTAACATGGAAACTTACATTATCATATGTAATAGAGAGCCAACAGGAATTTGCTGTATGGCTCAGGAAACTCAAACAGGGGCTCTGTATCAACCTAGAGGGGTGAGATGGGGAGGGAGATGGGAGGGAGTTTCAAAAGGGAGGGGATATATATATACCCGTGGCTGATTCATGTTGAGGTTTGACAGATAACAGCAAAACTCTGTAAAGCAATTATCCTTCAATAAAAACAAACAAAGAGATGAACAATACAATAGTTAAATTAAAAATACACTAGAAAGAATCAATATCAGAGGAACTGAGGGATAAGAACAGAAAAGCAGCAAGATGGAAGATAGAATGGTGGAAACGACTGTGGAACAGAATAAAGAATGAGAAAAAGATAACAACAGTCTAAGAGACCTCTAGGACAACATTAAATGTATGAACATTTGCATTATAGGGGTCCCAGAAGGAGAACAGAGAGAGAAATGACTTGAAAAAATACTTGGAGAGATAATAGTTGAAAATTTTCCCCTCATGGGAAAGGAAACAGTTACCCAGGTACAAGCAGCACAAAGAACCTCAGGCAGGATAAACTCAAGGAGGAACATTTTAGCCAAAATGACAAAAATTAAAAACAAAGAAAAGATATTAAAAGCAACAAAGGAAAAGCAACAAATACCATACGAGGGAACTCCATAAGGTAATCAGCTGATTTCCCAGTAGAAACTTTGCAGGTCGAAGGGAATGGCATGGTATATTTAAACTGATGAAAGGGAAGAACCTACAAACCAAGAATACTCTACCCTCTACCTAGCAAGATGCATATTAAGATGAAACAGAGAACTCAAAAGTTTATAGACAAGAAAAAGTTAAGAGAATTCAGCAACACCAAACTACATTTGCAACAAATGCTAAAGGAAATTCTGTAAATAGAAAAGTCTGCTACAAAAAGTAAGACCATTACAAATAAAAAAGCCAATGGATAAAGACAAGAATAAAGTTAGGAAATTTACTATACAAAAATGATATAAAAACAAGCAATTGTGAGGAGAGTACAAATGCAGGATACTGGAAATGTATTTAAAATTAAAACACAAACAGAATGACCATCATCAAAAAAAATCTACAAATAATAAATGCTGGAGAGGATGTGGAGAAAAGGGAACACTCTTGCAATGTTGGTAAGAATATATATAAACTGATACAGCCACAATGGAAAAAAGTATGTGAGTTCCTTAGAAAACTACCATATGACTCAGAAATCCCACTACCAGGCATATACCCTCCTCCTGCTGCTGCTGCTGCTACGTCACTTCAGTCGTGTCCAACTCTGTGCGACCCCATAGACAGCAGTTCACCAGGCTCCCCCGTTCCAGGGATTCTCCACGCAAGAACACTGGAGTGGGTTGCCATTTCCTTCTCCACATGAAAGTGGAAAGTGAAAGTGAAGTCACTCAGTCATGTCCAACTCTTAGCGACTCCATGGACTGCAGCCTACCAGGCTCCTTTGTTCATGGGAGTTTCCAGGCAAGAGTACAGGAGTGGGTTGCCATTTTCTTCTCCACATATATCCTGAGAAAACCACAATTCAAACAGACACATGTACCCTAGTGTTTATTGCAGCACTATTTACAATAGCCAAGACATGAAAGTAACACAGAAGTAAATTGACAGAAGAATGGATAAAGAAGTCGTGGTACATATATACAGTGGAATATCACTCAGCCATAAAAAGGGATGAATGTGAATCAGTTGAACTGAGATGGGTGAACATATAGCCTATTACACAGAATGAAGGAAGTCAGAAAGAAAAAAACAAACAAACAAATATCATACAGTAAAGCATACATGTAGAATCTAGAAAACAGTACTGATGAACCTATCTGCATGGAAGGAATCAAGACACAGATGTAGTAAACAAACTTGTAGACACAGTGGGGGAGAGAGAGAATAGGACAAATTGAGAAAGCAGCATTGACACATATGCAATACCATGTGTAAAATAGATAGCTAATGGGAAGCTACTATATAACACAGGGAGTCCAGTCTGGCACTGTGATGACCTAGAGGAGTGGGATGGGGGATGGCGTTGGAAGGAAGCTCAAGAGATCACACACACACACACACACACACACACACACACACACACACTGCTTCAGTCGTGTCTGACTCTTTGCGATCCTATGGACTGTAGCTTGCCATGCTCCTCTGTCCATGGGATTCTCCAGGTAAGAATATTGGAGTGGGTTGCCATGCCTTTCTACAGGGGATCTCCCCCACTCAGGGATCAAATCCGGGTCTTCTGCATCTTCTGCATTGCAGAAGTTATATATATATATACAGTTAAGTCTCATTTGCATTGTTGTATGTTAGAAACCAACACAATATTGTAAAGCAATTATCCCTCAATTAAAGAATAAATTAAACACCAATAATTTTAAACAATCCCATTTATATATAGACTGCTATATTCATACTTTATGGTAACCACAAACTGAAAATCCACACTAGATATACATACAAAAAAGAAAACAAACACTCTAAACACAAAACTAAGTTTAATTATCAAATCAAAACAGAAGAGAACAAAATAGGAAGGAAAGAAAAAGGCCTACAAAACAAACTGAAAAAAATTAACAAAACTAACAAAATGGCAATGCAAACATATATATTAACAAAAGGGTGGCAGAAACATACATATCAATAAATACCTCAAATGTAAATAGATTAAATGTTCCATCAAAATACACAGACTGTAAAAAAGACCCATATATATGCTGTCATAAGACAAAATAAACCTTAAAATAAACTATTATAAGAGACAAAGAAGGAAACTACATAAAAATCAAGGGGTCAATTAGAGAAGATTGTAAATTTAAAACATATATGCAACCAACATGGGCTTCCCCAGTGGCTCAACATAAAGAATCCACCTGCAATGCAGAAGATGCAGGAGACCTGGATTTGATCCCTGGGTGGGAGAGACCCCCTGAAGAAAGGCATGGTAACCCACTCCAGTATTCTTACCTGGAGAATCCCATGGAGGAGCCTGGCAGCCTACAGTCCATAGGATCACAAAGAGTCAGACATGACTGAAGCAACTGAGCATGCATGCATGCACCCAACATAGAATCCCAATGTATGAGGCAAAAGCTAATAGCCATTAAACAAGAAGTCAACAGTAACAATAATAGTGGCACTTTTGTCTTTAATATCCCACTTTCATCATGGAAGATCAGTCACACAGAAGATCAGTAAGAAAACACAGGCTTTAAATAACAGATCAGATGTACTTAATTGATACTTATAGAATACTGCATCTAAAAGCAGAGGGATACACTTTCTTCTCAATTGTACACAGAACATTCTCCTGGATAGATCACATCTTGGGACCCAAATCAAGCATTGGTAAATTTAAGAAAGTTGAAATCATTTAAAATATTTATTTTATATATAAGCTAATTTAAAGAGTGTGATGGTTTTGCCATATATCAGTATGAATTATCCATAGGTATACATGTGTCTCCACCATCCTGAACCCCCTCCACCTTCCTTCCAACCCTATCCTTCCAGGTTGTCACAGAGTACTGGCTTAGGGTGGCCTGCTTCACACATCAAACTCGCACTGGTCATATATTTTACATATTGTAATGTCTATGTTTCAATGTTACTCTCTCAAATCATCTCACACTCTCCTTCTACCACTGAGCTTTTGCACAAAAAAGGAAACTATAAGCAAGGCAAAAAGACAGCCCTCAGAATAGGGGACAATAATAGCAAATGAAACAACTCACAAAGAATTAATCTCCAAAATATACAAGCAGCTCATGCAGCTCAATACCAGAAAAATAAACAATCCAATCAAAAGGCAAGCAGTAGACCTAAACAGACATTTCTCCAAAGAATACACACAGATGGCTAATAAACACATGAAACGATGCTCAACATCACTCATAATTAGAGAACTGCAAATCAAAAACACAATGAGGAATCATCTCACACTGGTCAGAATGGCCATAATCAAAAAGTCTATAAACAATAAATGATGGAGAGGGTGTGGAGAAAAGGGAACACTTTTACACTGTTGGTGGCAATATAAACTGATAAAATCACTATGGAGAACAGTATGGTGATTCCTTAAAAAATTAGGAATAAAACTACCATATGACCCAGCAATCCTGCTACTGGACATATACCCTGAGGAAATCAGAATTGAAAAATACATATGTGCCCCAATGTTCATTCCAGCACTATTTACAAAAGCTAGGACATGCAAGTAACCTATATGTCCATTGGAAGGTGAATAGATAAGGAAGTTGTGGTACATATACACAATGGAATATTACTTAACTATAAAGTGGAATTCATTTGAGTTAATTCTAACGAGGTGGATGAACCTAGAGCCTATTATACAGAGTGAAATAAGTCAGAAAGAGAAAGACAAATACCATATATTAACACATAAATCTAGAAAGGTGGTACCAATGATCTTACTTACAGGGCAGCAAAGGAGACACAGATGTAAAGAAAAGTCTTTTGGACTCAGTGGGAAAATTGAAATCTTATCAAGAACCTTTTTCTGATCACAGAATTATTGAAATTGGAAATCAATTGCAAGGAAAAAGAAACTGTAAAAACTACAAATACATGGAGGGGAAGCAACATACAACTAAACAACCAATGGATCACTGAATAAATCAAAGAAAAAATTTTAAAATACACAGAGACAAAAGAAAATGAAAGCACAATTATCCAAAACCTATGGGATGTGGCAAAGCAGTTCTAATAGGGAAGTTATATACAACCTTACTTCAGGAAACAAGAAAAATCTCAAATAAACAGCCTAACCTTATGCCTAAAGATACTAGGGGAAGAGAAAAAAACAAAGCCCCAAAATAATAAAAGGAAAGAAATCATAAAGATTAGAAAAGAGATCAGAGAAATAGAGATGGAGAAAACAATAGAAAAGATCAATGAAAATACAATCTGACTCTGAAAAGATAAACAAAACTGATAAACCTATAGCCAGATTCATCAAGAAAAGAGGGAGAGGGCTCAAATCAATAACATTAGAAATGAAAAAGGAGAAGCTATGATGGACATCACAGAAATACAAAAGATCATAAGATACTACAAGTAACTATAAGTCAATAAAATGGACAACCAGGAAAAAATGGACAGATTCTTAGACAGGTACAGTCTCCCGAGACAGAACCAAGAAGAACTAGAAAATATGAATAGACCAATCACAAGTACTGATATTGAAAGTATGACTTTAAAACTTCCAAAGAACAAAAGTGGTTTCAGAGGTTAATTCTATCAAACATTTATAGAAGAGTTAACAACTACCCATCTGAAACTATTCCAAAAATTTAAAAAGAAATACTTCCAAATTCATTCTATGAGGCCACCATCACCCTGATATCAACACGAGACAATGATAACACAAAAAAGATAATCACAGGCCAATATCAGTGATGAATATGGATGCAAAGATTCTCAACAAAATACTGGAATCCAAATCCAACAATATATTAAAATAATCAGACACCATGATGAAGTGGAATTTTCCTCAGGGATACAAAGATTTTTAAATATTGATTTTGCAAATCAACCAGTGTGATATACTGTATCAGTAAATTGAAAGGCAAAAACCATATGATCATGCAAATAGATAGAGAAAAACCTTTTGATAAAATTCAACACCCAATTATAATAAACTCTCTAGAAAGTGGACATAGAGGAAACCTACCTCAACATAATAAAGGCCATATATGACAAACCTACAGCTAACATTATATTCAATGGTGAAAAGCTGAAACCATTTCCTCTAAGATGAGGAACAAGACAAGGATGACCACTCTCATCAGTTTTATTCAACAGAGTTTTGGAAGTCCTTGCCAAGGCAATCAGAGAAAAAGAAGAAATAAAAGCATTGCAAATTGGAAAATCAGAAGTAAAACTGTCACTGTTTGTTGAAGGCTTTAAGCTATACATAGAAAATCACAAAAGATGGCACCAGAAAACTAGTGGAGTTCATCAGTGAACTGAGTAAAGCTGCAGAATTTAAAGTTAATACAAACAAATCTGTTGCTTTTCTATACACTAACAATGAAAGATCAGACAGAGAAATAAAAGAAACAATCACATTTACCATCATATCAAAAACACTAAAATGTCTAGGATTAAACCAGTCTAATGAGGCAAAGGCCAGTACACTGAAAACTATAAGATCCCAATGAAAGAAACTAAAGTTGACACAAACAAATGAAAAGATATACCATGCTCCTGAATCAGAAAAATCAATATTGTCAAAATAATTATACTACCCAAAACAATCTACAGAATCATTGCAATCCCTATCAAATTATCAATGGCATTTTTAACAATACTGGAATAAAAACATTAAAATTTGTATGGAGGTATGAAAGACTCTGAAGAGACAAAGTAATCTTAAGAATGAAAATCAGAGCTGGAGGAAATCAGACTCCCTGACTTCAGACTCTACTATAAAGCTACAGTTATCAAAAGAGTATGGTACTGACATAGAAACAGAAAAATAGATTAATGGAACAAAAAGAAAGCTGAAAATAAAATCACACATCCATGGCCAATTAATCTATGACAAAGGAGGTTAAGAATATACAATGCAGAAAAGACAATCCCTTCAATAAGTGCTGGAAAAACTGGAGAGCTACATGTAAAAGAATGAAATTAGAACACTCACTAACACCCTACATGAAAATAAACTCAAAATGAATGAAAGACCTAAAGGTTGGGTGGAATATTATAAAAACTCTCAGAAGCAAACCCAAGCAAAATACTCTTTGATATAAACTGCAGTAATATCTTGGTGAACCCACCTCCTAGAAAAAGAAAAAGAAAAATGAAAAGAAACAATTTGGACCTCATTAAACTCAGGAACTTTTGCACAGATCATTAAGGAAAACTAAAGAATGGAAGAAATATTTGCAAATGAAGCAACTAACAGGGATTATTCCCTAAAATTTACAAAGAGCTCATGCGGCTCAATAAATCTCATACACACACAACTCAGTAAAAAAAAAAAAAAAAGCAGATGACCTAAATAGATATTTCTGCAAAGAACACATACAGATGGCCAAGAAGCACAGAAAAGACGCTTAACATCACTAGCAGAGAAATGCGAACCAAAATTACAATGAGAAAAATATCATTTATAGTTTGATAGGGTTTGCATTGTATCTATAGATTGCTTTGGGTAGTATAGTCATTTTTACAATATTGATTCTTTCGATCCAAGAACATGGTGTATCTTTCCATCTGTTAGTGTTGTCTTCTATTTCTTTCATCAGTATCTTATAGTTTTCTGCATACAGGTCTTTAGGTAGGTTTATTCCTAGGTATTTTATTATTTTGTAGAAATGGTGAATTAGATTGTTTCCTTAATTTCTCTTTCTGATTTTTCATTGTTAGTGTATAGAAATACAAGGGACTTCTGTGCATTAATTTTGTATCTAGTAACTTCACTACATTCACTGACTAGACCTAGCAATATTTTGGTTTCCTTCATCTTTAGGATTTTCTATGCGGAGAAGGTAATGGCACCCCACTCCAGTACTCTTGCCTGGAAAATCCCATGAATGGAGGAGCCTGGTGGCTACAGTCCATGGGGTCGCTAAGAGTCAGACTCGACTGAGCAACTTCACTTTTCACTTTCATGCATTGGAGAAGGAAATGGCAACCCACTCCAGTGTTCTTGCCTGCATAATTCCAGGGATGTGGGTGCCTGGTGGGCTGCCATCTATGGGGTTGCACAGAGTCAGACACGACTGAAGTGACTTAGCAGCAGCAGCAGCATGTATACTATTATGTCATCTGCACACAGTGAGAATTTTACTTCTTTTCCAGTCTG
Source organism: Oreotragus oreotragus (assembly GCA_006410675.1). NCBI lineage: Eukaryota > Metazoa > Chordata > Mammalia > Artiodactyla > Bovidae > Oreotragus > Oreotragus oreotragus. The sequence continues at coordinate 469,737 of SJYX01011750.1, forward strand.
GCTTCTTCTTATTCTTGTTCTTCTCTGATTGCTATTGCTGCTGCTGCTGCCAAGTCACTTCCATTGTGTCTGACTCTATGAGACCTCATAGATGGCAGTCCACCAGGCTCCCCCATCCTTGGGATTCTCCAGGCAATAGCACTGGAGTGGGTTATCATTTCCTTCTCCAATGCATGAAAGTGAAAAATGAAAGTGAAGCCACTCAGTCATATCTGACTCCTAGCGACCCCATGGACTGCAGCCTGCCAGGCTCCTCTGTCCATGGGATTTTCCAGGCAAGAGTACTGGAGTGGGTTGCATTGCCTTCTCTGGACTGCTATGGCTAGGACTTCCAAAATAGAACTACAACAAAGTTTTTCACAATTTGTATGGAAAAACACAAGACCCCAAACGAAGAAAGGCATGCTGCAGTTCATGGGGTCACAAAAAGTCAGACAAGACTGAGCAAACAAACAACAACAACAAGGCCAGAGCAATCTTGAAAAATAAAAACAGAGCTGAAAGAATCAACTCTCTTGACTTCAGACTATACTACAAAGCTACAGTCATCAAGACAGTATGGTACTGGCACAAAAAGAGAAATATACACCAATGGAACAAGATAGAAAGCCCAGAGATAAACACGCACTTATGGGCACCTTATCTTTGACAAAGGAGGCAAGATCATACAATGGAGAAAAGGCAGCTTCTTCAATAAGTGGTGCTGGGAAAACTGGACAGCTACATGTAAAAGAATAAAACTAGAACTTCCTAATATTACACCATACACAAATATAAGGCCAGAAACAAAAGCCCAGAGATAAACACGCACTTATGGGCACCTTATCTTTGACAAAGGAGGCAAGATCATACAATGGAGAAAAGGCAGCTTCTTCAATAAGTGGTGCTGGGAAAACTGGACAGCTACATGTAAAAGAATAAAACTAGAACTTCCTAATATTACACCATACACAAATATAAGGCCAGAAACTATGAAGTTCTTAGAGGAAAACATAGGCCGTACATTCCTTGACATAAATCATGGCAAGATTCTTTATGACCCACCTCCTAGAGTAATGGAAATAAAGATAAACAAATGGGACCTAATTAAACTTAAAAGCTTTTGCAGAGCAAAAGAAACTATGAACAACCCTCAGAATACGAGAATAGCAAATGAAAGAACTGACAAAGGATTAATCTCCAAAATATACAAGCAGCTCATGTAGCTCAATACCAGGATAACAAACAACCTAATAAAAAAGTAGGCAAAATCCCTAAGCAGATAAGCAGACATTTATCCAAAGAAGACAAACAGATGGCTAATAAATGCATGAAAAGATGCTCAACAGTGCTCATTATTAAAGAAATGCAAATCAAAACCACAATGAGGTATCACTTCACACCAATAAAACAGAATAAAACTACTACTACCACATGAACCAACAGTCCCAGTATTGGAATTATACACTGAGGAAACCATAATTCAAAATCACCAGTCCAGGTTAGATGCATGATACTGGATGCTTGGGGCTGGTGCACTGAGATGACCCAGAGGGATAATACGAGGAGGGAGGAGGGAGGGGGGTTCAGGATGGGGAACACGTGTATAACTGTGGCAGATTCATGTTGATGTATGGCAAAACCAATACAATATTGTAAAGTAATTAACCTCTAATTAAAATAAACAAATTATATTAAAAAAAAGACACATGTACCCCAGTGTTCATCACAGCACTATTTACAATAGCTAGGATATGGAAGCAACCTAGATGTCTACTGACAAATGAATGGACAAAGAAGCTGTGGTACATACGTATACAATGGAGTATTAGTCATAAAAGAATGCATTTGAGTCAGTTCTAATGAAGTAGGTGACATAGAGATTATTATACAGAGTGAAGTGAATCAGAAAGTGAAAAAGAAATATTATATATTAACACATATATGTGCAGTCTAGAAATATAGCACTCATGGACCTATTTCATGGCAGCAATGAAGACACAGACTTACAGAACAGATTTTTGGACAGAAAGGAGGAAGGAAAGGGTAGGACAAATAAAGAGTAGCATTGAAACATATGCTTTACTATATGTAAAATAGATAGCTAGTGGGAATTTGCTGTATGACCCAGGGAGCTCAAACCTGGTGCTCTGTTGACAACCTAGAGGGGTGCTATAGGGTGGGAGGTGAGTGGGAGGTTCAAGAGGAAGGGGACATATGTAGGCCTATGGCTGAAACATGTTGATGTATGGCAGTAAACTACACCATATTGTACAGCATTTATGCCCCAATTAAAAATGAATAAATAAAAAAAAACTACAATGACATATCAACTTACAACAGTCAGAATGACCATCATTAAAAAGTCTACATCATTAAATGCTGGAGAGGGTGTGGTAAAAAGGGAACCTTCTTTCACTGCTGGAGGGGATATAAATTGGTTCAGCCACAGTAGAAAATAATATGGTAGTTCCTCAAAAAACTGAAAACTGAGCCAACACATGCTACTGCAATTCCACTCCTAGGCATATATCCAGAGAAAAACATGGTTCAGAAGGATACGTCCACACAATGTTCTTTGCAGCCCTGATATGTAGGCAACCTAAATGTCCATCAGCAGAAGTGGATAAAGAAGATGTGGTACACATATACAAGGGGATACTACTACTTAGCCATTAAAAAGCACAAAATAATGCCATTTTAAGCAACAAGACCTGGAGATTATCATACTAAATGAAGTAAGTCAGCCTGAAAAAGACAAATATACATTAGTATTATTGCTTACATGCAAAATCTTAAAAAAAAAATGATACAAATGAACTTATTTATTAAACAGAAACACACTCACAGACTTAGAGAACAACATTATAGTTACCAGGGGGGAAGGGTGCAGGGCAGGGATAGATTGGGCATTTGGGATTGACATGTACATACTACTATATATAAAATAGATAACCAACAAGGACCTACTGTATAGCACAGGGAATGCTGCTGAATATTCTGTAATAACCTAAATGGGGGAAAATGAAAAATAATAACTTCATGTTTATATATAACTGAATCACTTTGCTATCCAACTGAAACACAACATTGTTAATCAACTATGCTTCAATATAAAATAAAAGTTTTTAAAAAGAAAAAAATTATAAAGGTAGCAAGAGAAAAAAATAGATTTATATACAAGGGAACCCCTCATAAGGCTATCAGCTGATTTTTCTGCACAAACTTTACAAGGTGGAAAGGAGTGGCATGAAATAGTTAAAGTGCTAAAACGAAAACAAAACCTGCAACCTAGGATTATCTACCCAGTAAGATTATGATTTAGAACCGAAGAAGAGATAAAGAACTTCTCTGAGAAGAAATAAATAAGATTTCTTCTATACTAAACCCTCCTTACAAGAATATTAACGTGTATTATCTAAGTAGAAAAGAAAAGGCTTTAATAAGAAGTACCTAGACGAAATGAAAAATCTCACTACTAAAGGCAAATATATGGCAAAGACTAAGATTCCCTCTTAAATCAGCCAGTATGAAAATTAAAAGCAAAAATAAAACACAAAATCAAATATAATAATCAGTAAAGGGACAAACATAAAGATATAAAATGTAACATCAAAAACATAAAGTATAGTGGAAGGTAGTAATATTAATAAATTTAGGTCGTTTAGTATTTGCTTGAATTTCAAGCACTACCTGTTTAAAACAAGCAGATATAGTAATAGATCAACACATATGAATCCCATGGTAGGCACAAATCAAAAATCTATGATACATACACAAAAACAAATGAGAAAGGAATGCAAGTATACTACTAAAGAAAATCATTGAACTACAAAATAAAGAAAAAGGAAGAACTACAAAAAAACAACTGGAAAAACATGTAATTAAATGGCAATAAGTATATAATATACATAATTATTTTACGTCAAAAGACATACGTGTGTGCTAAGTCTGCTTGATTCATGTCTGACTCTGTGTGACCCTATGGACTGTAGCTCGCCAGATCCTCTGTTCGTGGGATTCTCCAAGCAAGATACTGGAGTGGATTGCTGTGCCCTTCTCCAGGGGATCTTCCTGATTCAGGGATCAAACAGTTGTGAAAGAATATGTTGGTGATGCAAGGGAGAAAAATAGTTGGGTTAATGTAAAACGTTTAGGTGAAGGGCAGGAAACAAAAGGACTTCAAAGGAGGTGAAGCAGCTACTTGAGAAAAGGTTGAGTTTGATTAGATTTCAGGAGTGCTTCTGCTGCGAGAGGTACAAAAAATGTTAAAGAAGAATTCACAATTTTCTCATTGGTGTTCACCAAAAAAGCAGTGACCATAATTACTCTAACACAAATGGGGTATCCCTTTGCCACAGGATCCAGATGCTAGCTATAATACCCTGTGGATCTATGGTGAATCCTCTGTTTATAGGTGAGTACCCCAAGGGCATCCCCTATCTTTTCATATAGAGAAGGGAAAAAAAGAATATGATAATTGGGATGCCCAAGTTTAGGTGGGTTCATCAAATTCTACCTTAAGGCTTTGAAAGCTTCATGATCTAGTTCTATAAAACTGGGTCCATGGACATTTGGCCATAAAAGAGAAACTGCAATCCAATATCAGCAACAACTAACCAGAGAAAACCTTGGTGTTGGTGCATTGTATGAGGTTTTAGAAAAATTAGGGCAACTTAAAGTCTATCTAAATCTAGCTAAAACCCTTTTTCTAACATCAGAAACCCTTCCTGAGGAATTCAAGCCTCGGAGGCAGCATTCAAGATAGCTTTCCCAAACATGGATTGGGAAACCTGCAGTTTTTCTTTTGCAGCATTATGACACTTTAAGGTTAAAAGCTTTAGCAAGTGGATGCTGTCTTTCTGTGAGGAGGCATGAGAAAGAGAGCAAAGAAGCATATCATCTGTATTTGAAAACAAAGTAAAATCTCTATGGAACTTTATGTCGTCCAGAACAGCCAACAGGATGTGTGAAGAATAAGGACACTCAGTATAACCCTGAAGCATTACTGTCCAGAAAATTGATTCTGCTCCCAAGTAAAGGCAAAAAGCTATTGAGTACATACTTTCATTAATTGTAAAAGTAAAGAATACACTGGATAAATCCATTACGGTAAAGAATTTATTTCCAATAGGAATGGACTTTAGTAATGTATGAGGATTATAGATCATAGGAATAACAATATTGTTATCTCCACAAAGGTTGCAAACAAAGTTCAAGACTCAGCTCTTAGGTTTTATCAACTGTAAAATGAGTGTTACCTTAGCAAGTGCAAGGGATAATGAGGATTTCAACACTGTAAACTTCTTTCAATGGCTTTATGGAGAAGGGATTATTTACAGGATATTAATTAACTCCGGGAATGGATGATAGAGTGTTCCAAATGAATTTCAAGGTGAAGTTCTCTGTAATTTTTATGAATATCAGTTGGATATTTTGACAAAAAGGAAAGTAATAGCTGATACAATAGTGAAAAATAATTAGTGTTTATACAAAAATATCCACAATAAATAACCTAACTTTACCTAATGCAACTAGAAAAAGAAGAACAACCAAAAAAACAAAGTTAGTGGAAAGAAATCATAAATATCAAAACATATATGAAGAAAACAATACAAAAGATAAAAGAAACTAAAAGCTGATTCTCTGAAGATAAAAAAAATAATAATAATAAACTTCTGGTCAGATTCCTCAAGAAAAAAAAGGGTTCAAATAAATAAAAGTAGAAAGTTTAAAAAGAAGTTACAATGGAAACCACACAAATAAAAAAAATCATAAAAGATTACTGCAAGCAAATATATGGGAATGAAATAAACAATCCAGAAGAAATGAATACTTAGAAATGTACACCCAATCAAGACTGAAACAGGAAAACAGAAAAACTGGAGAGATCAATGACAAGTAAAAAATTGAAAATGATTTTAAAAACCAGCCTAGCCAGGCTCCTGGATATGGAGGCAACAGCCTGTAAGAATACAGTAAAATGGAGGAGACACTCGAAGATGGCGGAAGAATAGGACGGGGACACCACTTTCTCCCTCACAAATTCATCAAAAGAACATTTCAACGCTGAGCAAACTCCACAAAACAACTTCTGAATGCTGGCAGAGGACATCAGGCACCCAGAAAAACAGAGCATTGACTTCAAAAACAGGTAGGGGAAAAAATTTAAAAGACGAAAAAAAAAGAGACAAAGGAGGTGGGGAGGGAGCTCCATCCCGGGAAGGGAAGCCCGTGCCAGGAAGGGAAGCTTAAGAAGAGAGGTTTCCAAACGCTAGGAAACATTCTCCCTGCCGAGTCTGTGGCAAGCCTTGGAAACACAGAGGGCAACATAACAGGAAGGAAAAATAAATAGATAATTAAAACCAACAGATTACAAGCCCAACAGTAACTCGCCCAGCAGAAAAGCAGCGCAAATGCCTGCGTCCGCCATTACCAAGTGGGGGCCGGGCAGGGAGGCGCAGGAGGCACAGGCTGCAGTGCTTCTCAGAATCGGGCAGGAACGTCCCGCCATGTGTAACCAGAATGAACTAACTGGGGCTAGCAAACCAGACTGTGGGATACCTTCCACGCGAAAAGCTCAAACATAAGACACCACCAGGACCGTGCACAGAACAAAGGGCGGAAAAGAACTAGCTGACTGCAGACCATCCCCCGCAGGTGACAGGCAGCCAGAGCCGGAAGGGCTGGAAGGGGGCAATCGCAGCCCCGGAGAGACTTTACCTACCAAATTGCAAGCAGGCTTCTTTGCTAAGACTTCTAGGGGTTCGGGACAATCCGCCTCACAAGAGGTGCCAGCGGTACACCCAGAAAATTGAGCAGCAGATACGGGAAAGGTGACAAGTCGCAGCCACCGCGCTCAGCAAACACCTGAGCTACTCGGACCTGGGAAGGGCATAAAACGCCGTCCCAACTGAACCTGCACCGCTGAAGGCTACCTGAGTGCCGAACCTGAGTGGCTTAGATCCGGGAAGGGCATGCAGCCTAGGGCCAGCCTCAGATGGTTCCCGGCGGAGCAACATAGAGCTTGACCGGTTTGTATGCCGCGAGCAGGGTCAGGTTCAGCGGGGCTGAGACACTGCGTGCACATGATAGTGTTATTCGTGTGCAGCATTCCTCCTTCCCCACAGCTCAACTGAACAAGTGAGCCTGAGAAAA
>SJYX01011750.1:484689-500553 GCA_006410675.1 Oreotragus oreotragus
CTTTTGGACTCTGAGGGAGAGGGAGAGGGAAGGGGAGAGGGTGGGATGATTTGGGAGAATAGCATTGAAATATGTGTACTATCATGCAGGAAATGAATCGCCAGTCTGTGTTCGATGCAGGATGCAGGATGCTTGGGGCTGGTGTATGGGGATGATCCGGAGGGATGATGGGGGGTGGGAGGAGGGAAGGGAGTTTATGTTTGGGAGTTTGTGTACACCCGTGGTGGATTCATGTTAATGTATGCCAAAACCAGTACAGTACTGTAAAGTAAAATAAAATAAAATTGAATTAAAAAAAAAAAGAATACAGTAAAATGTGTATTGTTCCCTTCACGCCCTTGGTCTTGGGAACGTAAAGGGACCAGGGCGTGACTTGAGGAGGCTCCTACTGGCTCACCTCTGGACTTTAAGAGCTCCCATAAGCATGATAACTGTAAGGAATGCAAAGTCAAGATATTTTTGCAAGCCTTGAGCTTCTCTTGCTGTTTCATTGCCAAGTAATTCATGGAACACCTTCAGTTTTATTCATGTTTTTTTTTGAAGATTTTTAAAAAATTTTTACTTTATTTTACTTTACAATACTGTATTGGTTTTGCCATACATCAACATGAATCCACCACAGGTGTACACGTGTTCCCAATCCTGAACCCCCCTCCCACCTCCGTCCCCATACCATCTCTCTGGGTCATCCCAGTGTACCAGCTCCAAGCATCCTGTATCCTGCATCAAAACTAGACTGGTGATTCATTTCTTATATGATATTATACATGTTTCAATGCCATTCTCCCAAATCATCCCACCCTCTCCCTCTCCCATAGAGTCCAAAAGCCTGTTATATACATCTGTGTCTCTTTTGCTGTTTCACATACAGGGTCATCGTTATCATCTTTCTAAATTCCATATATATGTATTGATATACTGTATTGGTGTTTTTCTTTCCAGCTTACTTCACTCTGTATAATCGGCTCCAGTTTTATCCACCTCGTTAGAACTGATTCAAATATATTCTTTTTAATAGCTGAATAATACTCCATTGTGTATATGTATTTATGTTTAGTTCTTGGGGGTTTTCTGGAGGATGGCAGGGATCTCCACCACCAGAGAAGGAAGGAGATGTCGATGATGCAGGAGAAGAGTGGAAACTGAACCACACTACTTACTGCTTTCTCCTATACCTATACCTCCCCCTTAACCAAAGAGCAGATGGCAAGGACACTGAGGACACTAGGCCAGCTAAGAGAAACTGAAAGTCAGAGTGGGAAGACCACCACCGTGGCCATGCCACCTCTGAGCTCCAAGCTCCAACACTGCCTGCCCCTGGGCCCTGTGCAAGGGCGCCTCACTGTGTCTCTCATACAACATACACAAGGAGTGAAAGGGAAACACAAGCTGCCTGGGCAAAGGACATGCTGCCAGGCAGCCCCTTGTCAGGAGTGGTCCCTCCTGAGTGCCTTCCAGGGCTCCAGACTGACCAACTGACAAACCAACTAACCACCCAGGCAGTAGGCCTGGTGGGACTCCAGAAGGCAAAAGGAGAGGCATGGTAAGTTTGGATGCCCTGAGCATGTCAGGGCTAAAGAGCCTGGGGCATGCACATGAGGCTCAGAAAGGCTAGGGAGGAATCTGGGAACTGTAGGTTAAAAGTGGGAGGTGAAGGGCACACACCAGAGGGATGAGGTAATAATCTCCAATGGCAATTAAAGGAAGGTTGTGAGGGAATGCCCCTCACTCCCACAGGAAAAGTAAAAGTGTTGGCAGCGTTGATGCTCCCAGGCACCCTGCCTTCAGGACACAGGGAAGAATTGAAAGGAAGGAGCTGAAAGTGGAGAGCAAACTGAAAGCACAAGAAAGAATCACAGTGGAGGTGAAGTGTGAAGGGGGTCTCCAGTGCACTGTGTTCCAAGTAGGCAGGTGGAACCAACCGTGGCCTCTTGAGAAGAGCCGTCAGCCAGGGCAGAACCTCAGCCATGCAGGCAAGGGGCTGAACCCCATCCAGAGAGAGGCCTGTTCTGTGATGCCCTAGTGTCCAACTGGGAAGTGGAAAGACAAACAGAAAAGGGGCAAGGAGGAAGGATAGGGAACAAGGAAGGAAAGGCAACCACTGGGTCAGCCAAGACTTGGTGGAATGGGTGCCAGCACGGGGGTTGGGGTGTGGTGGGGTCTGCACAGGCGTGTTTTCAGGAATGCAACCCTATGTGTGGGTGTGTGCCCCAGTTCAGGAAAGTAAACCCGGGCAAAGGCAGGGGAAGGTGTGAAGTGATGCTGAGTGTAGGGATTCCACCACTTGCTGGTCCCAATCCCTGCCCTTCCTTCCTCCCTGCATCTTCCCCAAGTAAGTGTCCCACAAGTCCTGATGTTTAATGCCTGGGAAAGATCCACCTCAGGTCCTACCTGATAGGAAGGTGGTGACTTTGGTTTTAGTGGGTTGTTTGCTGTATGTTTGGTTTCTCTCACCAATTTCAAATGTTGGCCTACCTCCTGGGACAGCTTGGCATAAGTATAAGAATGTCCGAAACTGCCACTCCCCAGTTCTAAGAGTTCTTAAGATATTTCCGAGTGTGGGAAATCCCTGGGACGTGGATTTGCTTTCCTTTGGAGCTCCCTCCTGTTTGGGTTACACACCTAGGAAGACTTTAAAGGAGCAAAGAAAGGAACCATTGAGGAACTTACAAAAGAGACTCGGGATCACCTTCCACACTGGTCTCTTGTGAGGCACTGGGTGGCATGGGCATGACATTCTTAAACACTCACACCACGGTGACCACTTGCTTTCCCTTGCACCCGTGGACCAAAACAATGTCCCTGGCCTTTTCCATGAACAAAGACTGTGGCCCTGCCCTCAGCCACTGCAGCTGCCCCAAAAGGTGTCCCCCTGAGAGGGATTCAAGATGGGGAAGAGCAGGATATGGGGCCTGGATAGTTCAGATGTGAATCTAGGAATGATTTCAATGGGTGCAGACTTTGGAACCTTCCCACACCTGTCTCTTATACACATCTAGATGTGTATAAGAGACAGCCCCAAGGGCAGGCCCTATCTTTTCATATAGAGAAGGGAAAAAAAGAATATGATAATTGGGATGCCCAAGTTTAGGTGGGTTCATCAAATTCTACCTTAAGGCTTTGAAAGCTTCATGATCTAGTTCTATAAAACTGGGTCCATGGACATTTGGCCATAAAAGAGAAACTGCAATCCAATATCAGCAACAACTAACCAGAGAAAACCTTGGTGTTGGTGCATTGTATGAGGTTTTAGAAAAATTAGGGCAACTTAAAGTCTATCTAAATCTAGCTAAAACCCTTTTTCTAACATCAGAAACCCTTCCTGAGGAATTCAAGCCTCGGAGGCAGCATTCAAGATAGCTTTCCCAAACATGGATTGGGAAACCTGCAGTTTTTCTTTTGCAGCATTATGACACTTTAAGGTTAAAAGCTTTAGCAAGTGGATGCTGTCTTTCTGTGAGGAGGCATGAGAAAGAGAGCAAAGAAGCATATCATCTGTATTTGAAAACAAAGTAAAATCTCTATGGAACTTTATGTCGTCCAGAACAGCCAACAGGATGTGTGAAGAATAAGGACACTCAGTATAACCCTGAAGCATTACTGTCCAGAAAATTGATTCTGCTCCCAAGTAAAGGCAAAAAGCTATTGAGTACATACTTTCATTAATTGTAAAAGTAAAGAATACACTGGATAAATCCATTACGGTAAAGAATTTATTTCCAATAGGAATGGACTTTANTGTGTGTGTGTGTGTGTGTGTGTGTGTGTGTGTGTGTGTGTGTAAGGGGGACCCATAATTCCCCTGGGGTGGGGCTGAGCATCCAAGGTGAATACTAGGCTACTGTCAGTGGTTAGGTTGAGAAGCTGAGATCTACATGGCAAACCAACCCACCAAGCTCCCTTCTTGCCACCTGACCCCTCCAATCCCCAAGCCTGCCTCCTCTCTCCCTTCCCCCTAAACTCCACTTATTTCCAAGAGGATAAAAATTAATAGGATTGCTAGCGGGGGTAGGGCACCTGGAAAGACTGAAGGTGACATGCGGACGGGTCCCTGGTGCAGAATTGAAGCCTCCAAGAACCTGGCTACCAAGGCCTGTGGGCTGAAAAGACCCAGATGGCAAACCTGTGGACAAATGTTGGCGAGGCCAAGTGGAGCATTCCCAAATATTCCATCTGTGTGATCCACGCCATCCCCCAAAGTCCCACCCATGGGCACAGAATGAGTGTTCAGAGGTACCACGCAGGGAGGCAGCCTGGTGGCCTCTTCTGGACCCTCAAGACTCATGGAAAGATTCCCCCTTATTACAGAAGGGGTCAAAAACTTCTGGACCTCCCTGGGACCTGCTTGCTTCTGTCCCACCAGATCCTCAGGAGAACAGGGGTTGCTGCCTAGGAAGAGGCACGGTGCAGACAAGCAAGAGAGGCTAGGAGGAGCCTGAAGATACAAAGAAGTAACTGCAAGCCTACTGGTGGGATCTCTGGAGGGTTATTGGTGTTCACGTGAAGGCAGTCAAGAACAGCCTAGCTACACCTGCAGGTTATCCCAAAGTGGCCAAGGTTATGAGGAGCTCAGCTGAAACGGAGCTGAAAAACCTGTGGACAAATGTTGGCGAGGCCAAGTGGAGCATTCCCAAATATTCCATCTGTGTGATCCACGCCATCCCCCAAAGTCCCACCCATGGGCACAGAATGAGTGTTCAGAGGTACCACGCAGGGAGGCAGCCTGGTGGCCTCTTCTGGACCCTCAAGACTCATGGAAAGATTCCCCCTTATTACAGAAGGGGTCAAAAACTTCTGGACCTCCCTGGGACCTGCTTGCTTCTGTCCCACCAGATCCTCAGGAGAACAGGGGTTGCTGCCTAGGAAGAGGCACGGTGCAGACAAGCAAGAGAGGCTAGGAGGAGCCTGAAGATACAAAGAAGTAACTGCAAGCCTACTGGTGGGATCTCTGGAGGGTTATTGGTGTTCACGTGAAGGCAGTCAAGAACAGCCTAGCTACACCTGCAGGTTATCCCAAAGTGGCCAAGGTTATGAGGAGCTCAGCTGAAACGGAGCTGAGTGCTGTATGAGCTGGACTATCGACGGTGATGAGGATATTGGGATATTGGTCCTGCTGCTGCTCGTGATGATGGGGGTAGTGAGGAGGAAGGGGGGTAGTGGGAGAAGCAAGAAGAGGAGGAGGAAGGTGACCTGAGCATTTCCCCATCTCCACCCCCATCCCACACTCTATCTGGCAGCGAAAGGAAGGAGAGGAAGGCTTGCTGGGGGCTGGGAAAGGGGCGACTGCCATTTCTGGAGCCACAGTGCCATCCAGTGGAACGTGTATCTCAAAAGTCCATGCAGCAGACACCTGTCTTCTGCCAAGCCTCCAGGGATCAGCAAGGCTGTGCTGGGCCTTCAGAGCTTTGCCCAAGCTGGAGGTTCTCCTCCCTCATCCCTCCCCCACCCCCACAAGTTCAGAAGCCTAAAGGGACCCCTGCCCCGCCACGGGAAATTCAGGAGCTCTAGGAGCCTTGGACCCTGCCGACAGCACCAGGAACGACCAGCTCAGGGGGCGGAGCTTCCCCTGTTTGCCATTTTGGGCTGGAGCCAGAGGGATTCTGCAATTTTTCCAGTGGTGTCCCTGCTGGGGAGTGCCGGGGTGCCCTGCCTGGGACCACACTGGGGGTCAGGCGGCCCCCCTTTCCTCACTGGGAGCTGAGAGGCTTTGAGGTTCTGGGACTGAGGCCAGTTACAATTGGCACTCCCAGTGGCAGGTATCTCGGGCTGCCCCGGAGTATCTGAGGGCCTTCCACAACTGCAGAACGACTGTCCAGTCTCCCATGGAGCGCACAGATGAAGGGACAACCGGGAGCCCATTGCCCAGGCGCACCCTCAGGATGCCCCAACACCCATTCCCACCCCTCTCAACCCCCACAGGGCCAGTTTCTTCCCAATTCATGGCTCCATCACTTGAGCCCAGGTAACCGGCTTTGACAGAAACAAGCTCCACTTGATGGCAGCATGGCTCCGCAAATGCCAACTGAGGGCAGGACCCTGCCTCCATCATTCCATCAGGCCTTGGTCCTCCTCCCCTTCCAAGGCAAAACCACTGTCAGACCAATACAGACAACCCCGTGAAGGAGAGGAGAAAAGGATAGAATGACCACTGGTGAGGAGGCTGGACATCCTGCAGGTCTTTCCCCCGTCTTTGCCTCCAACCCGTTTTTCTTCACACCTGCTTTTGGGAAAAGTAAAAGCCTAAGTAACTTTCAGAAGCCTAAGGGGACACCCTCCCCACCATGGGAAAGATAGGAGGTCAAGGAGCCCTGGACCCTACTGGATTTGATATGACTTTAGCTCTTTCCTACTTGCTTGTCTTTTCTCAGGTGTTTCATAGAGTAAGTCTTCTCATGATTTACTTTGTTAAATGTTACTTTTTTTCTTTTTTGACTTCTGATTTATATGTCCACCTTACTGAAGAGTTTTCTTTTTCAAATAGTTATTATTTTATTTCTTCTTTATTCAATTGTGGTGAAATTCATGTATCATAAAAGTAACTACTTCTTAAGTGAACAGTGGCATCTATCACATTCACAATGTTGTGTGACCTCCACCTGTATCTAATTTCTTTTTAAAATTTATATTTATTTTTTAAAATTTATTTAAATTGGAGGCTAATTACTTTACAATATTGTAGTGGTTTTGCCACACATTGACATGAATCAGCCATGAGTGTACATGTGTTCCCCATCCTGAACACCCCCTCCCACCTCCCTCCCCATCCCTACATTTTAGCAGGAAAAGGAAATTCCCTATCCATTAAGCAGTTTGCCACTTCCTTACTCACCACCCACCCCTAGTTGCATTCCACCTCTACAGATTTACCCATTCTGGACTTCTCATATCAGTGAATATACATTAAGTGACCTTTTCTGTCTACATCCTTTCACTTACGTTTTTGAGGTTCATCCATGTTGTAGCATGTATAAGAACATCATTCCTTTTTATGGCTGAATATTATATTTGGGTCTTCCCCAGTGGCTCAGCGGTAAAGAATTCACCTGCAGATGCAGGTGACGAGAGTTCGATCCCTAGGTCAGGAAGATACCCTGGAGAAAGAAATGGCAATCCACTCCAGTTTTGCAAGAAAATCCCACACATAGAGCCTGGTGGGCTACAGTCCATAGGGTCCCAAAGAGTCAGACATGACTGAAGCAACTGACCACAAACTATAATATTTGATTTTATGGTATATACCACAATTTCTTTATCAATTTGTTTCTTCATTTGAGTTGTTTCCACCTTTTAGCTATTGTTAACAGTGCTTCTCTGAACATTAATGTGAAAGAATTTGTTTCAGTATCTATTTCAACCTTTTTGGGTTTACATCTAGGAATGGAATTTCTCGGTTGAATAGCAATTCTATGCTTTTAGAGAAACAGGAAAACTTTTTCCATAGCACCTGCATCATTTCATTTTTCTATTAGCAATTTTATCAGTATTCCAATTTCTCTATGTCCTCCCCAACACTTATTTCCTTTATTTACCCCCAATTATAGCCATCCTAGTGGGTTTGTAAAGTTATGGTCTAGATTTGTATTTCCTTTATGACTAATGATGTTCAGCATGTTTTAAAGTCTTATTGACCATTTATATATCTTTAGAGAAATGTCTAATTCAAGTTTCTCCATCCTTCTTGAAATTATATTGTTCACTGCTCTGTTGTTGAGTTGCAAAAAAATTTTTTTTTCATATTCTGGATATGGGCCCTTATCAGATGTATGATTTGCAAATATTGTCTGCCATTCTGTAGGCTGTCTTCTCTTTCTTATACCTTTGCTGAATAAAAGTTCTCAATTTTGATAAATCCATCTACTTTTGTTCTTTTATTGCTATTGCTTTCAGTTTCCTATTCAAACATTATCAAATCCAAGGTAAAGATTTATATTTGCTTCTAAAAATTTTATGTTTAGTTCTTGCAATTAGGTCATTAATTGATTCTGAATTGAATTTCTTATATTCATCTGTACACGGATATCCAGTTTTCCCAACATCCTTTGTCCAACAGACTGTGCTTACTCCACTAAGTGGTCTTGGCACCCTTGTTGAAGTTCATCTGATCCATATAGGTTTATTTCTGGACTCTCTAGTCTACACTATTAGTCTATTTGTTTATCTTTATGCCAGTACTACACTGTTTTGATTACTATAGTTTTAAAATCAAGAAGTGTGAGTCCTACGACTTTGTTCTTTTCCAAAACTATTCAAGCTGTTTGGGATTCCTTTAAGTGTCCATACAAATTTTAGGATGCATTTTTTCTATTTCTGCCAAAAAAAAAATGTCATTCAAATTTGGATAGAGACTGGATTGAATCTGTATATCACTTTCAGTAGTATGGATATCTTAACAATATCAAGGCTTCCAATCCATGAACATGGAATGCCTTTCCATTTGTCTTCTTTAATTTCTTTAATCAGTATTTTGTAGCTTTAAGTGTACAGGTCTTTCACCTACTTGGTTAAATTTATTCTATGTATTTATTTTGGGGAGATACTATTGTAAAGAGGGCTGTTTTCTCGATTTTCCTTTTGGATTGTTCATTGCTGGTGTATAGAAACTTAGCTGAACATTGTGTGCTGATTTTGTATTCTGCAACTTTACTGAATTATTAGCTCTAGCAGGGTTTCTTTTTGGTGTGAGAATCCTGTGGGATTTTATAGAGGATTATGTGATCTGCAAATGGAGACAGTATTACTTCTTTCTTTCCAATTTGGATTTCTTTTATTTATTTTTTCTTCACAATTGCTTTGGTTAAAACATCCAGTGCAATGTTGAACAGCAGTGGTGAAAGGAAGCATCCTTGTCTTCTTAATCTAAACAGTAATGTTTTTTACCCACTAATTATTAAGAATGATGTTAGCTGTTTGTTGTTCATATGTGTGTGCATGCTCAGTCTCTCAGTCACTTCCAACTCTTTGCAATCCTACAGACTGTAGCCCCCAGGTTCCTCTGTCCATGAGATTCTCCAGGCAAGAATACTGAAGTGGATTGTCATTTTCTTTCAGGAATCTTCTTGACCCAGGGATCATACACATGTCATCTGCATTGTCAGGCAGAGTCTTTACCACTGAGCCACCTGGGGTTCATAGATGCATTTTATTACATTGACGAAGTTCTTGCTATTCCTAGTTTTCTGACTTTTTTTCCCCCCAATTGTGAAATAGTATTGGAGTTTGTCAAATGCTTTTTCTGCATCAATTGTGATTATTGTTTCCTTTCTTCATTTTGTTAGTGTGATGTGTTACAATGATTGATTTTCTTATTATAATGAACCACCCTTCTTTATTTCTGAGATAAATCCCACTTCGTCATAGTGTATTGTTGTTCAGCCACTCAGCCATGTCCGACTCTTTGTGAGCCTGTGGACTACAGCACACCAGGCTTCCCTGTCCTTCACCACCTCTCAGAGCTTGCTCAAACTCATGACCTTTGAGTAGGTGATGCCATCCAAACAGCTCATCCTCTGTCATCCCCTTCTCATCCTGCCATCAATCTTTCCCAGCATCAGGGTCTTTTCTAATGAGTCAGCTCTTCGCATCAGGTGTCCAAAGTACTGGAGCTTCAGCTTCAGCATCAGTCCTTCTAATAAACATTCAAGATTGCTTTCCTTTATGATTGACTGGTTTGATCTCCTTCCTGTCCAGGGGACTCTCAAAGAGTCTTCAATACCACAGTCCAAAAACAGCAATTCTTTGGCACTCAACCTTCTTTATGGTCCAACTCTCACATCCACACATGACTAGATGGATCTTTGTTGGCAAAATAATGTCTCTGCCTTTTAATATGCTGTCTAGGTTGGTCATAGATTTTCTTCCAAGGAGCAAGTGTCTTTTAATTTCATGGCTGTAGTCACAGTCTGCAGTGATTTTGGAAGAAAATAAAGTTTGTCACTGTCTCCATTTTTTCCCTTTCTATTTGCCATGAAGTGATGGAACTGGATGCCATGATATTAGTTTTCTGAATGCTGAGTCTTAAGCCAGCTTTTTCACTAGCCTCTTTCATTTTCATCAAGAGGCTCTTCAGTTCCTCTTTGCTTTCTGCCATAAGGGTGGTGTCATCTGCATATCTGAATTTATTGATATTTCTCCTGGCAATCTTGATTCCAGCTTGTGCTTCATCCAGCCTGGCATTTCTCATTATGTACTCTGCATATAAGTTAAATAAGCAAGGTGACAATATGCAGCTTTGAAGTACTTCTTTCCCAATTTGGAACCAGTCTGGTGTTTCATGTCCAGTTCTAACTGTTGCTTCTTGATCTGCATACAAGTTTCTCAGGAGGCAGGTAAGGTGGTCTGGTATTCCCATCTCTTGAAAAAATTTCGTTTATTGTGTTCCACAGTCAAAGGCTTTAGCATAGTCAATGAAGAAGTAGATTTTTTTCTGGAATTCTCTTGCTTTTTCTATGATCCAACAGATATTGGCAATTTGATCTCTGGTTCCTCTGTCCTTTCTAAATCCAGCTTGAATATCTAGAAGTTCTTGGTTCATGTACTATTGAAGCCTAGCTTGGAGAATTTTTAGCATTACTTTGCTGGCATGTGAAATGAGTGCAATTGTGTTGTAGTTTGAACATGCTTTGGCACTGCCTTTCCTTGGGAATCCCTTTTCTTTGGGATTGCCTTTCTTTGCGTCATGGTGTAAAATAAATCTGTTTTTCTCTCTCTCTCTACATAAGTTTCCCTGTTACTGATTTCTAGTTTTATTACATTGTCATGGGAGAAGATACACTGTATGATTTAAATTTGTGAAGTAACACATGGCCAATCCTAGAGAATGTTCCTGGCACTTGAGAGAAATATGTACACTGCTATTGTTGCAAGCAGTGTGATACACTTGTCTGTTAGGTCCACTTGTTTATAGTGGAGTGTAAATCTGCTATTTCCTTACTGGTCTTCTGTCAACATGTGTTATTAATTATTCAGAGTAGAGTATTTGTCTCCAACTATTATTGTTTATTCCTCCCTTCAATTCTCTCCTCTCTTACAGCATACTTTCCCATCTCCACTCTTGATCTTCTATGATCTCACTTCTGTCAGACTATTAATTATAGCCACTTTCTCCTATCTCCCTTTCTATTTGATCTTTTCCATAAACATTTAAATATGCTCATCTTTTCTCTCTTAAAAAAAACTACCCTTTACCTTATATTCCCCCTCAGTTATAACTTTTCCTCTTTCTTCCTATGTATCATAGCTCAGATTCTTGAAAGCACTGTCAGCCCTCTCTTTGACCACTTCCTCACATTCCCTCCACAAACTTCTCTACCTATTACAATCTTTTCTTTGTCTGCTCAGTGAATCTGCTCTTGACAAAGTCACAAACATCTTTTGACAAATTCAGTGATTGTTGTCTCCTTTCTTCCCCAACATCAATGGACACTTTAAGTGGGCTTCCCTGATAGCTCAGATGGTAAAGAATCTACCTGCAATGCAGGAGATACCTGTTCAGTTCCTGTCGGGAAAATTCCCTGGAGAAGGGACAGGTTACCCACTCCAGTATTCTTGGGCTTCGCTGGTGGCTCAGATGGTAAAAAACCCACCTGCAATGTGGGAGACCTGGGTTCAATCCCTGGGTTTGGAAGATCCCCTGGAGGAGGGCATGGCAACCCACTCCAGTATTCTGGCCTGGAAAATACTCATGGACAGAGGAGCTTGGCAGGCTACAGTCCATGGGGTTGCAAAGAGTCAAACACGACTGAGTGACTAAGCAAAATGACAAAACTATTTCACATTGTTGATTATTTCTTTTTTCTTGGGGTAATGTCTTCCCTCAGGATTCAAGACACTTCATTTCCTGCTTTCCTTCCTTATTTCTTTGCCTATTCAGTTACCCTGCAGGATCTTCTTCTTCTGTCAGTCATTTCATCACTGGTGTTTTTCAGATTTCAATTCTTGCTTTCTTCTCACAATATACATTCCTCATGACTGCAGCTCCCATATATATGTTAGCAACTTCAATCATATGCTGATAACATCCAAATATACATTCCTTGCCTATAATGCTGACATTCTAATGAACATGCACACTTGAATATCCCACAGGTATCTCAAATTCATCATGGATGAAAATGAATAGCTTGTCAACTTTCTTTACCTGCTGCTACTGCTAAGTTGCTTCAGTCATGTCCAACTCTGTGCAACCCCATAGACGGCAGCCCACCAGGCTCCCCCGTCCCTGGGATTCTCCAGGCAAGAATACTGGAATGGGTTGCCATTTCCTTCTCCAATGCATGAATGTGAAAAGTGAAAGTGAAGTCGCTCAGTTGTGTCCGACTCTTGGTGACCCCATGGACTCCTCCATCCATGGGATTTTCCTGGCAAGAGTACTGGAATAGTGTGCCATTGCCTTCTCCGAGACCTGTCCCAGGCCCCACTGTATATGAGGAGCAAAGTTTGGCTTGGTGGCCCTCCCCTTACCTCATGCCCCACTGCCTTAAATGGGTCTGCAGCACCTAACATTTCTGTTCTTCAGACATTTCTGTGTTAAATACTAATAAAATCTTACAAATCCACAGAGAAATCAAAGTAAAACAATTCTGGTTTAACAGAAATAATCTAGTAACAATAAAAGTTCAATTAAATAAGCACACTAAGGTTCTGGCTGCTACCATAATAAAGGTACATAGGAACAGTTTTTTTGTCTTCACTGTACAAAAGCAATATATACATGTCTTAGGAGCCTGGTCAGGATCCAGCTTTTTATTTTCCTGATGTGTTATTCTGCTGTTGCTGCTCTGCCAGGGCTTGCTGAAGGGGCATCCACTTCCAGGAATAGTGCTGCCAGTGCAGAATTTGCTACTCATCAATAAATTTCACACACTGAGTTTTCACCAGCTCCTTGCAGAAGTATTCGTACTGGAGCAGTTCTAACATGTGTAAACACTGAGGGTACAGTCAAGGTAATTTGGGTTGGCTAAACACTGTACAAATTTCAACTCCAACTGAAACCGCAGTTTTCCAGCATCACCTGTCTTCATAGCAATGGTCGCGGCCATCACCAGCAGACACTCTAAGTCCCCAGCAACTCCACACAGCCAGGATCGGAGAAACAGGGAAGGTCTGGAAGTCATGGAGTCTCCTTCCTGCCGCAGGTGTCCCATTCTTCACCTGGGTGTCCCCCAATTATAAAGTAAGTTTAACTCAAACATTGTCTCTTCCAAGAACCCTTCTCTTAGAGCTTATAATCCCTCCTTTGTGCTTCCTATCTTTATCTTCTCCTTTACAAGATGATTTTTTCTCCAGCACTGGACTGTAGGTTCTTCAAGGCAGACGCATGGTTTAGTGACCTGTGTGCCCAACACACAGTAAGTTCTCAGTAAGTATTGATTAAATACAATCAGTTATACCTCAGTGTTGTAGCAGCACCGTGGTGTCTAAAGAAAATGATGCTTTGACCTAATCGTACCTGTTGTATTGACCTGAAGGAGACCTAAGCCTTTCTCTTTCTGAGTCTGAATTACAGCTTTGATGTGGTCTTTCTTGTTTTTTGTCCTTGTTCCTAATGTAAAAGTGTTTAACTGTTTCTTGGTTGTATTGGGTGGCATTGGAATAAGATTTTAACTGGGTATTCTTGAATTGCTTTTACAATAAACCAATTTTATAATCTTTAAATTTATCAGCTTTTTATATTTGTGTAAAAGAAAAATAGAAATAAAAATATACAACTGAATCATCTTAAAATTAATATCTTCTCTACCCCAGAAAAATGTGAAGATCTCTTCTACAGTTTCTTCAAAATTTTTTATATTTAATTTTGCATTATCATAAATAATATATGTGCTGTGCTGTGACAAGTCACTTCAGTCATGTCTGGTTCTTTGCAACCCTATGGACTATGGCCCACCAGCCTCTTCTGTCTATAGGATTCTCCAGGCAAGAATACTGGAGTGGGTTGCCATGCCCTCCTCCAGGGGATCTTCCCGACCCAGGGATAGAACCTGCATTTCTTATGTTTCCTGAATTGGCAGGTGGGTTCTTCACCACTAGTGCCACCTGGGAAGCCATGTGCCAGACCATTTTATTTCAGTGTGAGGATACCCATCCAAATATTCTTAAAACTGTTTGATTCTACTGATTTAAGAGTTGTTAAAGTCTTTGTTTCCCTCTTTGAGCATTACCCTCATGGGCTGTTTCAGTATATTGTGCCCTCATAGGCACCATTATGGTTTTTATAAGGCTTCACATAAAAACATGTCAGACAAAGGAGCACATATTCTGTGATTCCATTTATGCAAATTTCAAGAACAGGCAAAACTAACCAATGGTGATAGAAGTCACAATAATGGTTACTTCTCAAGGGTATTGACTTAGAACAGGCAGAAATGGGCCTTTAGAGTTATTGGAAATGTTCTATATTTTAAGTGGTAATATTTCTACAAGTGTGTATATATACACATATATATAAACACAAATTCATTGAACTACATACTTAAGATAAATTAATAAGTAAAACAAATACAATGAACCTATGGATTCCTGTTGTGTACTTTATTTTTCTTTTACATTCCTAATCAACCAGATGACAAGATACTACACTGGGAATTTGACTGAAATCAATGTGCACCTACCAAGTGTATATATGATATGTACACCAGGCAGAGAAGTAGCAAAGAGGAATTGGTCACCTCTAGATGCAGAGGACAGGAAATGAGGAAATATTTCCCTGAGACTAGCACAACTGAGCAGAGCTTGAAAAACAAAGTCCATGAGGTAGACACAGGTATAAAGGTATTGGAGAGAGCCAAATGTACAAAAGATTGGAATGAAATAACAAAATATGTTCAAGGAAAGCCTAGTGGAACATAATATACAAGAAGAGGGTTCGAGAAGTCTGGGATGGAGTGTAGGAATTAAAAGCAACAAGCAAGGCTAGAGTAAGAGGCTTATCAGAGAATCTTAGATCATGCTAATATTTTATTATATAAAATATAATAAAGGAAGTCATTAAAGGATTTTGAACAGGGGAAAATATGGTTAGGTATTTATTCTAGAGGCTGTGCCACGGGTCAACAGGCAGTAGTGGAACATATTGGAGGTCAGTTAGAAAACTATTATTGTCATTTAGGAGAAAAATGGTAATGGTCCAAACCAGGGTATGGAAACGGAGATCTGAGAATGGAAAAGAAGACCAAATGGGTGGCTCCCAAAATAATCCAAAACCCATTAATTCTTTTATCATTCTCAAAACCTTCCTTATTTGTCTTCAGAAACTTGTAAGTATTGAACAAAAGAGGGACAAAATCATCAAGGAAGAACTTGCTTTTCTCTCCTCATGCTTTTGAAATGAAAATATTCTACCTGTTTTTCTAGAGAAACCCTTATCTCTGCCGTCTTTTTAAAATACAAATTTTGAACAAATTTGGAACTTGTCGAGGACAAATAAATGCCTTCAGTGTAGTCTTCATAAATGCCAGTAAAAAAAAAAGATTTAACCTAGATAGGTGACCTTGATTTGTATATAAATACTCATAAATATGAAGGAAACTAGCAAGAGTAAATTTCATGTTCATGTGATCTAAAAAATATTCAGTATTATATTAATATCTAATATGAAATTTTTCATTTGATTAATATAATGTCTTTATATACTATCACATGTAAAATAGATGGTGAGAAGTTGCTATATAACATATAGCTCAGCCTGGCACTCTGTGATGACCTAGAGGGGTGGGATGGGCAGGGGAAGTGGGGCTCAAGAGGGAGGAGATATATGTGTAACTATGGCTGATTTTTGTTGTTGCATGGCAGAAATCAACAGAACATTGTAAAATTAATTTTCCTCTAATTAAAAAATAAAATGTTGTACCTAGGTTTACTAGAGCT
>SJYX01011752.1:0-10791 GCA_006410675.1 Oreotragus oreotragus
TTGCCTTTCTTTGGGATTAGAATGAAAACTGACCTTTTCCAGTCCTGAGGCCACTGCTGAGTTTTCCAAATTTGCTGACATATTGATTTCTGACCAACAGGCTATAAATCAGAGGTTTCAAGGAACCCTGATTTGGGTTTAATTACTTTGCTAGAGCAGCTTACAGGTCTCAAGGAAACATTTTGTTTACTAGATCACACATCACAGGAACATAACACCAGAATAGCCAGATGTAAGAGCTGAGTAGGGTAAGATATTTGGGAAGGGCCTGAAGTTTCCATACTCTCCAGCCATTCTGTTCTACCCAAATCTCCATGTATTCACCAACTGGAAGCTCTTAAAACCCTGTCTTTTGGGTTTTTTATGGAGGGCTCACTACATAGACGTGATTAAATCATTGGCCATTGGTAATGGAATTTAATCTCCCAACTTTCTCTCTTTCCTGGAGGCCTTGCCAAGTGAAAGTCACTCAGTCCTGTCCGACTCTTTGTGACCCCATGGACTATGCAGTCCATGGAATTCTCCAGGCCAGAATACTGGAGTGAGTAGCCTTTCCCTTCTCCAGGGGATCCTTCCAACCCAGGGACCCCCACATCTCCTGCTTTGCAGGCAGATTCTTTGCCAACTGAGCCAAGAGGGAAGTCCTGGATGTCTTGAAACCCTCTAATCATAGGGTTGGTTCACTTCGCAACCAGCCTCCATCCTTAGATGATCTAGGAGCTTTTCAAAATCACTCCATTAACCTAACAAATGCAGTTTTACGGCTCTCTTCAGTTTTAGGACCTCTGTGGCAGAAATGGAGATGGAGAACAAATATATATGTCTTATAAATCACATTGTCATACATAAGATGGTTTTATGTTTGGGCACTCAAGGTACATTTCACAACAGGTCAGGAGAACATATGTCTCTGGTCTCTACATCATCCTTCTAGGTTCTTTGGATGGGTTACTCATTAAATTGCTAATATATTAACAGAAGAAGGAAACAAATTTAGTTTCATATATATAGGTGGAAGCCCAAAAAGGTGAGGCTCCCAGGCAATGAGGTAATTGAGGCTCAGGTACCATGCTGAGCTAAGCAGAATGGGGCAGGGATCTCGGACTTCAAAGGGATTGGAAGATAATTCACAGGAAGGTGGGACAAGCCAATGATTGTAAAAAGTTTTCTCTGGTAACATCTCTCGTCCTTGTGCAGGTCCCAAATCTAAGTTTGCTTTTTTTATTTTTTTAAGGTAGCTCAAGGGGAAGTAAAAAGCTCTTCTTGAGTCAGTTGAGACTTGTTTGTCTTCAGCTCAAAATAATCCACATGTCAAAGTGGCACATTCTGGGACAGCCTGCCCTGAACCCCATCACTGCCTTGAATATCAGATCAAGCTTTCTTATTAAGGACATGAAGGTTTCAGAAGTACATAAGAGCAAAATTTTAGGAAGATTAATATAGAAGCTAAGGATTGAAAGGATTAGGTGATTAAACCTTCTGCCTCAGGGAATTTATAACCTAATTAGGACATCAACCTAAATATCTGAAATCTTAAAAAAAAAAAGTATTATTTTGGCCAACACGTTTTTTTTCCCTACTATTTGTGTCTTTATAGGAAGATAAAAGACTTGTCACCCTTTAGTAAATTAGTATTTCCTCCATAACTTTCTTCATATATGCAATAAAGATTTATTGAGAAACTATTCTTTGCCAAGTGATGGAGATAACTACTCTTTTTCAAAGAGGGTTATTTTTTTTTTTGGTATTTATTTATTTATTTATTTTTATTTTTTTACACGAACTCCCAAACATGAACCCCCCTCCCACCTCCCATCCCACATCATCCCTCCAGATCATCCCCATACACCAGCCCCAAGCGTCCTGCATCTTGCATTGAACATAGACTGGCAATTCATTTCTTACATGATAGTATACAAATTTCGTAGAATGATTTGATTTGGAAAGAAGGGGTTTGAGAAAGGATAGATAAGATGCAGATTTCTCTCAGAGGCAAGCCTTACAAGTAGGAGGAATAGAGGCCTGTATAATTTGATACATGGTATGGCATAAATCAGTCAGTAAATGCATTTCAGTAATAGTATTTCTTGAGCAATTAATATGTGTCAGACAGTAAGCCAAGACCTCTCCTGAGATCTCATATTTAAATCTTATAATAACCTATTGAATTTGGCATGATGATCACAGTCATTTTCAAAATAGGAAAACCATATTTTAAGAAACTCAGCCATGATCCAACAGCTCAGCAGCGATCAAATCACCCTAAGCTATCTAAAGACTATTCTTTGTTTCCACTACACTGATCTTTCATCAAACTTAATATAGTCTCTAATATTCTTTTCCATCATTGTGGCTATTTCTTAACGATTAAAATGGTTTGCAGTTTTGGCTTCTATCTAGGCCAATCAATTTCTAGTGATTGAAATTACTCACACAGTAATTTAATTAATTTTAGTTGCTATCATATACAATATTTTTATATATTATCCTATTCAGAAATGTTTGATTGCTCTTCTTAAAGCCTTTGTAGAAATGCCTACTCTATTATTTCAAGTTACTCTGTCTTTCATTAGTTCCATTAGATTACTGACAGTTTCATGTCAGTCATTTACTGAATTCAAGATACGGTTCAGTTACTCAGGGAGCCCAAAAGTTAACAACTTCTCAAAGTGCGTGAATCACTTCTACCCACTGGTGCATCCAAAGCATTCAGATTTTATTTGCTAAATCAGGGGTTCTATCCCTTAGAGTTCCTTGGAGAATACTATCAGAATGAAAATACTCAAAACATCAGTCTTCCAGAATACAACATTGTGCTTTTAAATTTAAATGTATTCCCAATATAACATTAGTATCTGCTGATGTGGTTACCCCAATTCCAACAAGGCACATTCTTAGAACTGCATAACCTATGCTTAATATGCCAAAGTAAGTTGTAAATTTAATCGATTAATAGATTTTCTTTTAAAAATGTACAATTTTTGAAAAGCCTATTTAGTCATTTGAAAAAATTAGGCCTATGGCATTGAAGATTGTTTTCCTAGAAGCTCTAAATATGACCATACCCATGAGTCTTGGAGCCACCTTTTACACTTTCTCTAGCCCTCCAGATTACTCCATGTTTGTCTGTCCGAAATGTTCAGGTTATACTTAATATTCCACCTTAATATTTCATTTTATAAACAGGTTTTTATGCTAAAAGTTTATACCTACAACAATAATGGTCGTTCTTTTGGAATATGACATTTATAATGCTGATTTGCATCTTTCAGTACTTCATTGTGTGTAGTAATGGGTTTGAGCTCTTATTCAGGTCCTACCAGTCTTCAACTTCACACACGCTTTCTGTTGCCAAAAATTTTATATCCATTCATCAAGGTTTGGAATGTCACCTGTGTTTGAAAAATAATTTTTTCATTGTTCCAGAGGAAGAAAATCATGTAAAAAAAAAGGTAAATCAGTGTCCTCATGTAGGAATTATACCTGCCATATTGGCTATAGTTTGAAATATGCTGTAACCCACTGAACTCACTCAGGTAGAACTAGTGTATCAACATTTTAATATTCTAATTCTTAAGTTTATAAAACTGAGACTCACTTTGCAAACACAGGTTTATGAGAAATCTTTGAATCTAGATGTCAGAGGGATTTATTGTTTTCCAATATCAATAGTCTTCTGTAAACAAAAGAAAGCAAGCAATTTTGTAAATCATTTCTGTATTTTTATTTTGACATTCCCTATATCTTCTCATGTCTGCATACTCCATAGTTGATATTTAATTCCGATTACTGGAGTACTTGGATAGATGTTTACATTTTGTAGTTTATATGTGTCCATAAACTTACAACTAATTTTTGAAAGCTTCACTTTCTATAATTAACAGTGATAATCTATCTTTTTAATGTGCTTCTGCTTTGGGTATCTTTTACCAGTTAAGATTTTATGTCTTTTATGAGACATAGCTTTATTTATTTTTAATTAAATAAGCCCTACAAAATCCATGAAAAATTATTTTCAAAAAATATAAGAAATCCATGTGATCAAAACCAACTACCTTTGTACATCACCACTATAGTAAAAGACTCAGGTTTTGTTTTTTGATGATGATGATGTAATCATTGTTAATAAACTCATCCATGAAGGACCAAAGGCAACTATTGTTAACATCAATAGCAAAGCATAGACAGTTGCTTTTACTTTATCCTAGCTTCATCCCCATAATGGGATCTGGTCATTACACCTAATAGCTTAATTATTTAAAATTATTAGTAGTGTTAGTATTTTGTATTTGCGGAAAAGGTCTTATATAGCCATTAAGGTAATGTTCTGTTTTCAGTGGTAAAACTGGTTATGAAAAATGTAGCGATTGATTTCTGGAAGTGAGACATTGAAATCTATGCTTCCCGCAAGTGGAATTTCTGCCAAACACAGTGAAAAATGGGAAAAGTCTTATTTGTTTTATATGCAAATTATATAGTAGCAAACCTATTTTACTTTTGTAATTTAATTATGAGAAATTCTTTTTTGAATGGCCTTGTCAGTTGATAACATTATGGAGACTCAACAATACAGTTTAAGATTTTGATGCCAATACTACAGTTATTTTACCGACAGAGATAAATCTAGAGCAATCTCTGAAATGCTTTCTTCCTCTGCTGCCCTCCCTCAAGCTCAAGGATATGTCTATTTTCTCAAGACTCTCCTAAATAGATTTTCAAAAGCAAAATTGTTATAAAATCCTTTGTATATCACCTGCAAATGTGAGAAATGAATTATTTGCTTGTTTGTTCATTTTTAAGAACACAATTGTTATTATTTTGAAAGTATACATTAAAGCAATTTTGTCACTCAAAAGGGCCAAAGGGAAATGAAATAGGAAAAAAAGTTAAAAAGCAATTCATAGGCAAGCTTTTGAACTTTATCCCTCAGTATCCTTTGCAAGTTTTAACCCTTCTGGGGAGACTTTTAGGTCTCTTTACTCTCTCCTTCTGCTTTCGTAAACCCAATGACCCATCTCCCAGACCCTTTCTGTCAGTCATCATGGAATGGTATTTTTCTTCCCATTTGATTGTCCATATTTAGTCAAGGTGGAAACTGTATTGTTTAAATCCCTCATGTGCTTTCTGTGTACCATACATAGAGTCTAGGATTTTCACAAATGTTTATATAAATTAAACATGAAATGAATAAATGATGAATGGAAAGGTGGCTAGTGGGCTGAACAAATATAAAGATGGATGGTTGGATGAATACCTTTATAGTACTTTCCACGTAAGCTGTGGTTTTTTCCAAGACAAAGTGATCTCTACTGCTACTACTAAGTCATTTCAGTCATGTCCAACTCTGTGCAACCCCATAGACGGCAGCCCACCAGGCTCCCCCATCCCTGCGATTCTCCAGGCAAGAACACTGGAGTGGGTTACCATTCCCTTCTCCAATGCATGAAAGTGAAAAGTGAAAGTGACGTCACTCAGTCGTGTCTGACTCTTAGCGACCCCATGGACTGCAGCCTACCAGGCTCCTCTGCCCATGGGATTTTCCAGGCAAGAGTACTGAAGTGGGGTGCCATTGCCTTTAGTGATCTCTAAAGTGCCCTTAAAGCTCTAATTATGCAATTAGTTGCACACAGTTGAAATTTCAAAATGGTAAACAAAAAAGGATATGCAGTTAAAATTGTTTCTCTATTCTGTCACACAACTACTTAGTTATCATCTTTTACTCTTACCACAGAGAACTGGGATTGCTGGTTTCTTATGTATCCCTCCAGGGATACGCTATACACATGCATGCCTACATGTATGCACACACACGTACCAATTTACACCAACTCACACAATTCTCATACCTTATTGTAATAAGGTATGAGAGGGCCTATTTACTTATGCCATCAACAACAGAGTATATCGTTAAACTGTTTGGTCTGTGCCGATCTGATTGGTCAAAACATCACAACTTTAGTTGGAGTTAATCTAATAATGAGTGTGGCCATATTTTCAAATATTTAAGAGCCATTTTCTACTGCTTATTCTATGAACTCTTGTTCATTTTCTTTGCAAATTTTAGAATTCCTTCTAAAACTGTATCAGAGCCAGCTGATAGATGAGAGCTAGTCTCTTCATTTTTTATCAGAAGCAATATTATCCAGCATATTCAAAGCTACTCATTCATTTGATTTTGCACAGTTGCTCATTGATTGCTTCAAAAGAAAAAATGACACTATCAAGGAAGACGGTTACAGCATTCTCAATCACATTAAAATAAAATACCTTTTAGTCTATGAAGGCAAATCTGAAAAGAGGTCCTAAAACAGTCATGGAGGGCTCTTTCCCACTTCAGCAACTTTTCACAGGCTGTTTCCTGGAAAAAGCTTTACTGTTAATTTGCATGATGGGATATTTCTCATCCTTTAGATGTCAGTGTAATTGTACTTCCTCAAAGATAGCTTGCTTATTAAATCTACACCAACCTCATCTGACTCTCTGTTGTAGGCATCCTGTATCTTAACATCTTGTTTTTTCTTTCTGTAACATTTATCACATTTTGTAGTTATGTTATTTTGTCATTTACTTGCTATTCCCTAAAATAAGCTGGCAGTTCCATGAGAGCAGTCTCCATATCTGTCTTGTTTACTGTTTTATCTCCACTGCCTGATGCATGATGTGGGATAAAATAAACACTCTGCAAATATTTGTTGAAAGAATAAGTGAACGGATGCATCTAAGTTCTGCTTTGTTTGTCAAAAATTCAGTTGTTACTTTGAAACTAAACCGGCCATATATATACTCCCAGTGTTCAGAGTTTAATTAAACTGAGTTTTTACTAACTGCAAGTAAAGAGATAGAGAGGGAGACAGAGATGGAGACACACACACACACACACACACAGAAGATGTGTATTCTTCAAGGAGTTTATTATATTTACTCCTGTACTTATACACCACTTACTGCAAATGGGTTCACAAATAAACTCCAGGGTCAGACATCGTCATTGCTCTGACACGAACACAACCAGAGTACCAATATAGTGACACAAACAACCAGGTTCCGATATAATGGATGAATAAATGCAAAGCTGGAATAACAATGATTTTTAAACCTCATTTTTCTAGTAACTCTCAGAGAGGAAAAACTTAAGAAAAAATGTACATAGCACTTAAACTTTGCACTATGTCTCTTAATTGAAATCCAATACAATATGCATTTCAATAGATCCTATGTGGCAGGTACCACCTGAATGTATTGACAATTGTGCGTGCATGCATGAAATCCTATGGACTGTAGCCCACCAGGCTCCTCTGTCAATGGGATTCTCCAGGCAAGAATACTGAAGTGGGTTGCCATATCCATCTCCAGGGGATCTTCCTGACCCAGGGATCAAACCTATGTCTCTTCTGTTGGCAGGTGGATTCTATACCACTGAGCCACCTGGGAAGNGGACTGTAGCCCACCAGGCTCCTCTGTCAATGGGATTCTCCAGGCAAGAATACTGAAGTGGGTTGCCATATCCATCTCCAGGGGATCTTCCTGACCCAGGGATCAAACCTATGTCTCTTCTGTTGGCAGGTGGATTCTATACCACTGAGCCACCTGGGAAGCTCCAACTGACGATTATGTGACAATAATTATCTTAAGAAGGCTTTTATCCACCTAGTGTTCCACTGGGTATAGAGGGTGAAGTAAAGTTAAGAAGTTAATTGTGATCTAAGAATGACTTCAAAAATACAAAGGTTCAGCCTTTCTTTTTGTACATGCAGTGATGTAATCTTTTAACCATTAATCTCCAATCCTGTTTGCAAGGACTTTCCTTCTTGGAGAGGTTTAACTTACCCTTTGAACCATGAGTTGATGCTTTCTGTTTCAGTGTTTGGTTGCCCTAAAGCCCTCTGAGGGAAAGAAGAGTATATAGGATGATGTGTCTCCAAAGAAACTGAGTATTAAAGTCAGTGTAAAATGTAATTTATCAGTGATTATTAACTCATGAATAGTGTGACTACCTATATTTGCCCATGGAGAAAATACAGAAAAGTAGATGATTAGAATCCTCCTGCCGATGCAAGAGATGCAGGAGATGTCAATTCAATCCCTGGGTCAAGAAGATCCCTCTGGAGGAGGAAATCACAATCCACTCTAGTACTCTTGCCTGGGAAATTCCATGAACAGAGGAGCCTGGTGAGCGACAGTCCATGGGGTCACAAAAAGTCCAACATGACTGAGCAACTGAGCACAAACAGACAATTAGAAGAGGAAGCCTAGAAAGTAGGGGTTGGAAAGTAGATCATCCACAGAATAATCTATACCTTCTCTTGCTTCACTTGTCATTTGGAGAATTTTTAAAATAAATAAAACACAAAAAGATTGGCTTGTGGAATTTAGTACTAGGAGCTGAAAATTTAAAAATAAAAAGAAATGTAAAAGTTAAAAAGTAAAAGAAACTTTAATAAGGGTAGCTTTATGTTCTGACATTTGTGGAAGGCATGCAAGAAAAGGATCAATACTTAAAAGCATCTATGTATATTATGGTTGAATAGTAAATATAAAAATAATAATTTAGTGAAAAAGAGTATTATATGAGGATGTCATGAGCATAGAACTTTACTGTGGGACCCTGTCTCTGGAATATCTCTGGAAAAAAAGCTATGGTTTTGCCAGTAGTCATGTATGGATGTGAGAGTTGGACTATAAAGAAAGCTGAGCACCAAAGAATTGATGCTTTTGAACTGTGGTGTTGGAGAAGATTCTTGAGAGTCCCTTGGACTGCAAGGAGATCCAACCAGTCCATCCTAAAGGAAATCAGTCCTGAATACTCATTGGAAGGACTGATGCTGAAGCTGAAACTCCAATACTTTGGCCAGCTGATGCGAAGAACTGACTCCTTGGAAAAGACCCTGATGCTAGGAAAGATTGAAGGCAGGAGGAGAAGGCGATGACAGAGGATCAGATGGCTGGATGGCACCACCGACCTGATGGACATGAGTTTGAGCAAGCTCTGGGAGTTGGTGATGGACAGGGAAGCCTGGCGTGCTGCAGTCCCTGGGGTTGCAAAGTGGTGGATATGACTGAGCGACTGAACTGATCTCTCTGGAATTTCCTTCCCGTTACTCTCATTGCTGTCTCATCTTCAACCATAACTATTTGCCATGTCTTCATAATTCTGTCTGGGTTCCTTGACTATAGTCTTTCTAAGCCAAACCTTCCACACACCACTCTCAGAGTGACTCATGTAATATGACTTTCATGATCCCGAGTGTCCTTAAGTTTCAACTCCTTAGCCCAGTCTCTACAGTTCTTTATCTTTTATCATTTCCCTGTTTTTATATGCTCATTTCCTTCACTCCTCATCCACCCTACTTACATTTTACGGCAGTCTCCTTAGACTTTGAGTGCTATTTCCCACTTTCTCAAGTTGAAAAGGTTTTTTGATCATCCTTTGGAACCTAGGCAACAATCTGATCTTTGGGGCGATACCTTTCATTAATTCTCTGGAGTGGAATTAATCTCCCTCTCTGCTTTGATGCACCTGTAGCACTTTGTATTAACCTGTATCGCAGCAGCTGTTCTACTGCATAATACACTCTTGTAAATGTTCTCCTCTATCCAGTAAATAATACCTACAAAGCTCAACTTTGTATTATTATGTATCTCCTATGTTAGAACTCTATTAAATTTCCATAAGTGATTTCAAATGAATTACTATGGTATATTATTTTGGTTTTAGTTGAATTTATCTTTTAGAATCACAACAAAATGAGTGGAAAGTAGAAATTTCCCATATACCCTCTGTCCTAATAGCCTCCCTGATTATCAACATCACCCACCAGAGTGGCACATTTGTTACAATTCATGGACCTACACCGATGCATCATAATCACCGAGAGTCCATAGCTTACATTAGAATTCACTCAACATTGGTGACACATCCTCAAGCTATGAAGACCATATCTTCATTCTCTATATGAATACATATTGAAATTGGGGAAGTATTTTGATGCACATGTAGATAAAATAGGCCTTAGATTTCAAGAATCAATTTTTTTGTTTGTTTGTTTTGTTTTTATTTTGGTTGTGTTGCAAGACATGTAGGATCTTAGTTCCTCAATCAGGGATTGAACCTGTGTGTCTGGCATTGAAAGTGCAGTGTCTTAACCACTGGACTGCCAGGGAAGTCCAAGAGTCAATTTTATCTTTAATGGACTTTTATATTCTCCCTATAATAAAATTCTTTAATATGAAGTAATAGCAATTATATAGACGTTTACAATAGATAGTAAGGTCTGTGTGTATGTGTATATGTGCAGCAGAGAAATCCACTAGTTATATGTTTTCCTGTGAGCTAAGAAAACTAAATAAGCACCAATGTCTCAATTAGACATCAGCACAGCAGGTGGAACCTGCATTTGAATGTGACTCATAATTGCCTAGAATTTGAATCTGGCTTGCATTCAGTGCTCCTAAAATCTGTAATCTCTGCCAGGGGTTGATGTTGAAGTTAATCTTCTTTCTTTCTACCACCAATGGAATTTTCTCATTTGGGATCATCCTCATTTGGGATCCAGTGATCATATCTGTAGAGCAGCTTCACTTTCTAGAGTTATTCAGAAAGCTCGTATATGCTTTTCTTCTCAGCAGGCAATTACTGAAGTGACAAGACTCACTGGGAGTCTCCCATAGTGGACAATCTCAGAGGGGGATGCTTCTAGCTCCCAACAATATCAGAATGCCTTTCTGGAAATAAGAAGAATTTCTGCAGCAAATCTGAGAGTAAACCAGAAAACCCAACAGATAAGATCTGTA
>SJYX01011753.1:0-19493 GCA_006410675.1 Oreotragus oreotragus
GGGAAGGGCGGGTGTGCTCTCTCTGGGAGGGAGACAGCCAGGGGTCTATAGTATCCAGAAGGAAACTCACTCCCTCAAAACCTTTCCTCATCACGTTTTCCTGACCATTGGCAAGCTTTCATCCCTTCCATAAATTTAGGAGTCGTGTTTCAAGTTCCTAGTACACTTTCTGGGATGTTGAGTGAAAATAGAAAATGAAAGTCATTCAGTCCTGTTTGACTGTTTGTGACCCCATGGACTGTAGTCTGCCAAGGTCCTCTGTCCCTGGGATTTTTCAGGCAAGAATACTGGAGTAAGTTGCCCTTCCCTTCTCCAGGGGATTTTCTCAATCCAGAAATCGAACCTGAGTCTCTCGCCTTGGAGGCAGATTCTCTGAGCCACCAGGACGTTGACTGAAAATAAATGAATGAGTGTGTTCATTCACAATTCTGAACCACACAGGGTCTCACTCCATGGGGAGCCAGGATAAGCTAGCCTGGCGAAGCCACCCCCTCTTCAGAAGCTTCCAGAATCCTACTCCCACTCCCTGGGAGAACACCCTGTCACGTGCACACGGGTACACACAGACACACACACACACAGATACACACACACACACAGAGACACACACCCATACACAGCACACACACAGACACACACCCATACACAGCACAGAGACACACACACACAGACACACACACAGACACACACAAACACACACACACAGCACGTGCACACACACATAGACACACACAGACACACACACACACACACACACACACACACACACAGAGACACACACACAGTGCTGGGGGGAGGGCCCCTAGCGCCCCCACGTGCTCTGCCTACAATAAGTGCTCAATCCCTGCAGACCTGCTCAGAATTCCCTGCAGGGCTGATGCCACATGAAGGGTGTGGTCAGTGCCCTCCAGTGAGCCCTGGGCAAGTGCCCAGCAGAGCTGAATGAGTCAAAGGTCAACCTTGGTCTGCACCTGGACCAGGTGACATGGAGAGGGGGTGACCTCAGCAAAACGGTGTTTTTGTAACACACGCTGACCTACCCGACTGGACGCTGGGAGGGAGCGTGTGTGTTGACAAGTAAAAGGAAAGCAAAATAGCAGCAGGTTGAAGTCAGAGGTCAGGTGGGAGGGCAGCTGGTGTCTTTCAGGAGCGAGGGCATGGCCCCCTGAGAAAGGTGTGTGGGGTCCCTTGAGCCTACGTCAGGCCCACCAAGCCACCCTCTGCTCTCCATCTCTCATATTCTGTCTACCTGCCAGGGAAACAGCCCAGGGAGCCTGTCTGGCCGGCCTCCCGCCCTGACCTCTGTGCTCTCACAGCACTGTGGATCCCTGTGTCCTGAAAGTTAGCTCTTCCCTGGCAGCTCAGCTGGCAAAGAATCCGCCTGCAGTGCAGGAGGCCCTGGAGAAGGGCCAGGCTGCCCACTCCCGTATTCTTGGGCTCCTCTGGTGCCTCAGATGGCAAAGAATCTGCCTGCAACGCGGGAGACCTGGGTTTGATCCCTGGGTCCGGATGACCCCCTGGAGGAGGGCATGGCAACCCACTTCAGTATTCTTGCCTGGAGAATCCCATGGATGCAAGAGCCTGGTGGGTTACAGTCCATGGGGTCACAAAGAGTCAGACACAACAGAGCGACTAACACTTTCACTTTTCACATACCACTATGTCCTAAAAATTATTTTACATTGACTCATCTTTTAAACATTAGTATCTGTTTTAGCTTCACCTTAAATACCCATTTGTAGTCACTAGATGTGCCATTTATAGGAATGTTCTCACAGATAATGAAATGACCAGAAGACTATGAAGGCAGGAAGTGTCACAGACTTTCTACCACTTGAGTCCTCTTGAGGGAGCATGGCCTGTGCACAGGGGACCCTGGCCATCTTCTGTCATGTTTCCAAGGCTGCTGAAGGTGTGGGCTCCCAGACGGGCACTGGCTGGTGCTCCCTGCCGCTCTTCCCACTGCCCCCAAACCTCCAGTCTTCCCTGAGCCTCCCCCAGACCATGCGGGGCTCTGCCCTCACACACAAGAGCCTCATAGTCCAATTTCATGTGCCCTGAGGTTCTCCTCACTGGGAAAGGCTCTGGAGGGTTCCAGAATCTGGACAAGGAAATGCCAGGGTCCCTTCCAACCAGGCTCTGCCCCCAAACTCCAGCCACTGTGGGCCTGGCTTCTCCTCATCAGACGATACAGCCTAGGCACTGGGAAGATCTCCAGATTGCGGCTGATCCTCGAAACCACAGACCAGTCTCAACAAAACCCAGTTTGTACACTGGAGACACAGACTTTTCCACCCTATAGAGTGCAGAAGGGCTGTCTGCAAAGAGCTGGACTGGGATGGAGGAGATGGACTAGGATGGAGGGGCTGGTCTGAGGATGGATGAGCTGGAATGGGGATGGGTGGAGTTGGTCTGGGATGGAGGAACTGGACTGGGACGGAGAAGCTGGTCTGGGATGGGGGGAGCTGGTCTGGGCTGGAGGAGCTGGACTCGGGATGTGGGGAGCTCCCCATGTAGTTAGGCACCTTTGCCGCCCTTATTAGTCTGGGGTTCCACTGTTATCTTATTTTTAAATATAAGTATATTTTATGTAATATTTGCCACATATTTACATTTCAAAAAGATTCCTTATCTGAAATTCAGATGGGTTTTTAAGTTTGGCATTTCCACCCTTATACCTGAGTCTCTCCTCTTGTCTCTGATGCTGCAAAGGACAGAAAAATGGGAGAGAGAGAGGCCAGAGCACAACAGGGGAAGAGAACGGTGAGAAGGCAGAGGGTCAGGGGTGGTACAGGAAGACTGCATGCAGAGGGCAAGACCTGGAGGGGCCCTGAGGCTTCTGGAGTTGGGAATAGTGAGGCAACAACTCATCCCTCTCTCAGATCACTGTCACAGCTGCTGGTCTCTACATATATGAAGCTGGGGCACACAGCTGGGATTTGTGCTGACACTGGGGACCTGATCACATTTGGGAGTCAGTGGAACTCCTTGGAAAGTGCACGCCGTTGCCAGCACTTTGTCCTGCCACAGGACCTTGGGGAAACTGAGGCAGCAGGTATGTGGCTCGAGGCTTATCAGCTGACCAGGGGCAAGGGATCCTTGGCCAGCAGGGATCTCCATTCCTGCAGCACCTAGGAGAAGCTGGACCAGGTTTCCCACGCAAAGGCTCAGTGGTAACTTGTATGTACCTGGATATCTACATGGGAAGGTGAGCACCCTGCTGTCCAGGCAGGCCATTCACCAACAGTGTGGAGGGAGGCAACCGACCACCTTCAGAAGATAGCTGAAACGGAGCCCCAGCCCTGGCTCAGAGGGAAGAGATGCCCAGTCCGGGGAGCCTTTGCTGTGTCCTGTCCTGCTGCTATGGCCAGGACGGAGGGTCCCTGCTGCTGCTGCTGCTGCTGCTGCTAACTCGCTTCAGTCGTAACCGACTCTGTGCAATGCCATAGTCCGCAGCCCACCAGGCTCCCTCGTCCCTGGGATTCTCCAGGCAAGAACACTGGACTGGGTTGCCATTTCCTTCTCCAATGCATGAAAGTGAAAAGTGAAAGTGAAATCTCTCAGTCATGTCCGACTCTGTGCGACCCCATGGACTGCAGCCCACAGCCTCCTCTGTCCATGGGATTTTCCAGGCAAGATTACTGGAGTGGGCTGCCATTGCCTTCTCTGGAGGGTTCCCTACTGGGCAGTAATAACTTCCTCCAGGCTTGGGGGTTGAGTCTGTAAACCTTCACGGCTCACACTGGCCATCAGTACCTGCCAGCCCATCAACTGGGCTACTTCCCACTCTCTTTCACAAGGCGCTTCCTCTGAGAACCCTCCCCCTTCTTGCATCTGCTGCTTGCACCCTCCGGGGGCCGGTGGGGGCCTGTACCTCCCCACCACCTTCACTATTTAGTCCCAGGGGATGAGGGCCTCCCAGGGGCTCTGGCTCCCCAGGCACTGGGAGTGGAAATTGGCTTTCAAATTGCAGATCATTCAGCAGTAGTGGGTGGTGAATCGAATTTAGAGGTTGCTGCTGTAGCTCAACCAAAAATGAATGAAAAGCATAGAAAGAGGCAGTGGACTGCCCCTCTTCAAGTTTCTCTCTGTTTTAATGAGTGTTTGTGAGTGAGTGGGCTGAGTGTACGTGTGTGCCCCTTGTGAGTGCACACAAGTGCGTATGTGCATGAAAGTGAGTGTGTGTGCACATAAGAGCCGCAGTATTGGCCTGGACGTGAAAGTGTAGACATGGTCCGGGGCAGCAGGGGTTTTGTGCGTATGGGTGGATGTCCTGGAGCTCGAGATGCCAACTCTCTGTCCCTCCAGACAGGGGCAGGGTCAAGCCTGGAACTGCCCCGCAGAGACACAGTTCCCCACCAGGTCAGGAAGCCTCTGTCTTTTTCCCTCCTTTAGAGTAGGTGCAGAGCACAGAGCCTGGGAACTCAGTGCTCCATCTCCATCAACCCAACTCCTATTTGAGGGTGATCCTACACCAGGAGCCCCGGCCACCACCCCTCCAGCTCTCACCTGTGACCCGGTAACCGGCTCCTCCACGCCTGCAGCTGCAGCCTGTCTGTGGGCAGGTCTGAGCGGCTGCATTAAACCTGAATGATGATTCAGGGTGGAGCCAGGAAAGGAGGAGACGGGAAGGATTCAGAATCCAAGCACCTGAGGTCTGATACCCAGGTCCTGTATTCAGGAAGGAAACCTCAAGTTATGGGAAGTCACTCGAGTTTCCCATAAAAACAGAGACATTACTTTGTCAAGAAAGGTCCGACTAGTCAGCGCAATGGTTTTTCCAGTATTCAAGTATGGATGTGAGAGTTGGACTATAAAGAAAGCTGAGTGCAGAAGAATTGATGCTTTTGAACTGTGGTGTTGGAGAAGACTCTTGAAAGTCCCTTGGACTGCAAGGAGATCCACTCAGTCCATCCTAAAGGAGATCAGTCCTGCGTGTTCATTGGAGGGACTGATGTGGAAGCTGAACTCTAATACTTTGGCCACCTGATGTGGAGAGCTGACTCATTTAAAAGACCGTGATGCTGGGAAAGATTGAGGGCAGGAGGAGAAGGGGGCGACAGAGGATGAGATGCTTGGACGGCATCAGCGACACAGTGGACATGGGTTTGGGTGGACTCCGGGACTTGGTGATGGACAGGGAGGCCTGGTGTACTGTGGTTCGTGGGGTTGCAAAGAGCTGGACATGGCTGAGCGACTGAACTGAACTCGAGTTTCAGGAACTGCCCTGAGTTCAGAAGAAAAGATAAGTTTCTTGACAGTGAATTCCTTATTCTATTTTTATTAGACACAGGGCATTAGACGATCATTCTAAAGAAAATGGTAGGTGGCAGTTTTTCAGGAGAGCCAGTTCGTGGAGTTCTCCACTTTCAAGCTCCATTTGAACAGATCGGACTGTTCAGGACTGAACAATTGGATTGAGTTGTGTGATCTCAATTCCTCAACTAACGATTGGACCCAGGCCATGGTAGTAAAAGTGCAAAATCCATACCATTACAGTACTAGCGAATGGCCATAAGATGTGTATAAGAGACAGGGATTGAGTTGTGTGATCTCAATTCCTCAACTAACGATTGGACCCAGGCCATGGCAGTAAAAGTGCAAAATCCATACCATTACAGTACTAGCGAATGTCCATGCTTTAGAAATTTTTAAGTTTCAAAATGTAAGACTAAAATTCTTGACCCATTAATATTTCTCTTTCTGATGGAGTCACCCGGAAGCATGATGTTTGCTTTCTGAAATGGCTGCATTCCTCCAACATCGGGTTATTTTGTCCCAAGACTCTGATGCTGGGAGGGATTGGGGGCAGGAGGAGAAGGGGACGACAGAGGATGAGATGGCTGGATGGCATCACTGACTCGATGGACGTGAGTCTGAGTGAACTCCGGGTGTTGGTGATGGACAGGGAGGCCTGGCATGCTGCGCTTCATGGGGTCGCAAAGAGTCGGACACGACTGAGCAACTGAACTGAACTGAACTGAACTGAAGCTGCCCCAGCAGCCTTCAGTGCTCTTGGGAATTATTTGTCTTTACACTTCATTTTTGGAAAGAATCACATTTTCAGTATTAATCCTTCCTCAACCAACACCCAGATATGCCTTTTCCTTTATCTGAACGTTGTTTTATTTTCTTCAAAATAGTATGACAGTTTACTTATGGAAGTGTTCATTAACTGGGGTGCTTGTTGCTACTTCAGGGACGGTGAGGTAGGTCTGGCTCTGGCCCTACCCCCAACATGCATTGAGTAATTCGGTCCTGAGGGTGTAACTCCTGCAGTGGCCCCTCAGAGTCAGGGAGGAGGCGGGCTCCGCCAGTCACATGGCCCCCACAGCTCCCTCCAGGGTCCCTGATGTTTCTGGGCTGCCCGGACCCTGGTGTGCAGGCCACCACCGATTGGACGCTCTCCTCTCCTTTTTGGGGAGGAGCTCTGTCAGTGTACCTTGAGGTCACCTTGCTGATGGGGCAACAGGAATGGAGATTCAGTGGCCACAGTAGCCAGGGGGAGGCAGCTCTGCCTGGAAGGGGAAGGGCTCACTAGGTGATTTAAACATGAGAGCACTGTTTCCCCCTGATCATGACAACGTGTTCATTGCCCAGCATTTACAGAAGCTGTTGTGGTTGGGTTACTAAGTCGTGTCTGACTCTGTGACCCTATGGGCAGCAGCATGCCAGGCTCCCCATCCTTCCCTGTCTCCCTTAGTTTGCTCAGACTTGTGTCCATTGAGTCAGTGATGCCGTCCAACCAGCACATCCTCTGCTGCCTCCTTCTTTTGACTTCAGTTTTTCCCAGCATCAGCTTTTCCAGTGAGTCAGCTCTTCACATCAGGTGGCCGATGTATTGGAGCTTCAGCTCAGCATTAGTCCTTCCAGTGAATATTCAGGGTTGATTTTCTTTAGGATTGGCTGGTGGATCTCCTTGCTGTCCAAGGGACCCTCAACAGTCATCTCCAGCACCACCGTTCAAAAGCATCAGTTCTTCAGCACTCAGCCTTTTTTATGGTCCAACTCTCACATCGGTCCATGACTACTGAAAAACCCATAGCTTTGACTCTATGGAACTTTGTCAGCAGGTGATGTCTCTGCTTTCTAACATGCTGTCTAGGTTGGGCATAGCTTTCGTCCCTTCCGAAAAAGCATCTTTTAATTTCATGGCTGCAGTCTCCGTCCACAGTGATTTTGCAGCCCAGGAACAGAAAATCTTCCACTGCTTCCATTTTTTCCCTTTATTTGCCCTGAAGTCATGGGATCAGATGCTACATTATTAGTTTTATGAATGTTGAGTTTTAAGCCAGCATTTTGACTCTCCTCTTTCCCTTTCCTCTTTCACCCTCATCAGGAGGCTCTTTAGTTCCTCTTCACTTTCTGCCATTTAGAGTGGTATCATCTGCATTTATGAGGTTGATGGTATTCTCCCAGCAGTCTTGATTCCAGCTTGTGTTTCATCCAGCCCAACAATTCGCATGCTGTACTCTCCATAGAAGTGAAATAAGAGGTAAACAGAAAGTAAGTCTCCTGGGGTGGTGTCCCTAGAGGGAATCCCCTGCTGTGCTCACAAGCGCTGAGTGGCCCTGAGTGAGGCACCGCCTGCCCGCTTTCCTCAGTTAAACACCATCCTGCTACTGTCCCCCTGCCCCCACACAGGCTTACCAGCCTGCGCTTCCCGCTCATCCCCAAGGAGCAAGTTCCCCCTTCTTCTAGTGCCTCTGAGCTCAGAGTGGGTGTCCTTCCCCCGGTGGGGCCCAGTCAGGTGTTTACCTTGGAAGACAAGTCCTGTGCAAGCGTGACGAGCTCCCTGGCATCAGCTGGAGTGTGGCAGGCAAGTCACCGGTGGGGCTGCAGGCACAGGAGCTGGGGATCCCAGACCTGAGTCCCTGAGCCAACTCAGACCTTCCTGGGGGACTGGCCTGGCTACTCTGGGCCCTAGGGGAGCACCCTTGGAAACTGCCAGGGTGCCAGATGACTTGGGTGTTCAAACCTGCTCCCCACAGAATCCTCGCCTTTAAGGTGAGAGGCATCCCTGGCACGGGAACTTTTGGGGGCAGGACAAGTCCACTTTTGTGTTGATTGGTTGATTTTGTGTTGTTATTTATTGATTTGTTTAAAGTACTCTGTTCTAACAATGTGAATTCTTTCCCAAATCAACTCTTGTTTACTCAACAAACATTTGTGGAGGGTTGAGTGGGAACCAGTGCCAGGAAGGGTAAGGCTTATGTCCCAATCCTGGGAAGTCCCTGGACCAGCAGGCCCGGGAGGGAGAGTGCAGTTACAAAAACATACATAAAAGTTAGAGCCCTTCAAAGAGGCTTCCCTTCATCCCACTGAGCCTGAGAGTGGCCCACACGCCCTGGCTTCCGGCTCTCTCTTGCCCCAGTCACCCCGCGTAACCTCCAGAGAAGGTGGTAGAGGAACCTTCACACAGAGTTTGCTTTCTCTTTTCAACTTTCCACCTCCATTCCCAGAATTACCCGAGAATCAGGACCTTCTCTGGGAAGACTCTAACCCCAGACCAACGAGAGGGCAAACCAGGGGCCAGGTTGCGGCTCCTTCTGATACCAGGAGATGCCCTCCCTCTGCAGGAGTTTCCGAGAGGCATCTCAGAAAGAGCGCTGCAGACAGAGAGAGACTCCTCAGCTGCTCCTGGAGGAGGCAGGAGCTGGGTAGCCCTTCTTCAGGGGCTGCTTGAAATGGTCGTCGAGGAGGAGGGCCCCGGGGTCCGTCGTGTGGCAGAGAGGGTTCCTGCTCCTGGAAGTGCCGCTGACCTGGAGGAGCCAGTGCTCCTGGGACCACCTGAGGGTCTGCGGGGAAGCAGAGGATCTGGTTGGGGCCCTCCTGTGACAGTAGCTGCATCACTTACAGGTCCATACACAGCTCCTGTGTGTGGACGTGTCTGGTGTGGACTGAGGGGCTGTGGTGAAGCCTGGCATGTCTGACAGTACTGTCGGGGCATCAGCAGAACCAGGCAGCCTAAACCCCCAACTGTGCAGACAGCATCCTCCCAATTCCCCTTTGAATGGTACCTGCCTGCATGCTAAGGCGTTTCAGTGGCCTCTGACTCTTTGGGACCCCTTGGAGTGCAGCCTGCCAGGCTCCTCTGTCCATGGGATTTCCCAGGCAAGAATTCTGAAGTGGATTGCCATACGATCCTCCAGGAGATCTTCCCGATCTGGGGATCGAGCCTGCATGTGCTTGTAGCTCCTGAATTGGCAGGCAGGTTCTAGTGTCTCCTGGGAAGCCCCTTCCTTTTGAATCCATAGAAACGTATACTTCCAGAAAAGCTAGATGAACATAAAATGTCATCAGGAAGTAAGTCTGAGTCTGGGAACTACAGGTTTTTACAGTTTCTTCAACTTTTTTTCCTCCAGAATTTCTATAACAATCCTATGGTCAAGTAATCAGAGAATACTGTGTTCTTTAAGAATAAACAACAATTTTTATTAGGTTAGAGAGAGCGCGGTTGATGGGAGGAGAAGGGACAGTAGGATGACCCCCCTTGGCTATCTCGGGCTTCCCCAAGGCCCCGGGGCAGTGGGTGGAAGGGCTGGGGCCAGGCTGAAATGCCCACGGGCTCTAAGTGCAAAGCCATGGGTCCTTTGAGGGCCATAACCTCCCCCTTCTGACCCATCCCTGGCCTTTCCCAGGGGAGGGCTGTGGCACCCTGGCACCACTATGGTGCCTTTTCTGGGTGGAAGTTCATCCCAAGACCATCTCGAGACGAAGGGGAGCTTCCAGGGGCTCCTGGATGGTCACCAAGGTCGAGGGGCCATCCCTGAGTGACTCAGCTGAGGGTTGCAGCCTGCTGGGCTTGACCCTGCACACAAAAGAGGAGCAAAGAGTGTCTTGTTCACCATCCAGTTCTCCAAAAATTGATCCTCTGCAGCTGCTGACCCATAGTGCACTTCTGTGCTCAGACAGGAATTAGAGTCGTTATTGGACTCTGTGTATCTGGACAAGCAGCCCCTCAGATGATTAGATGCATGACTCAGGAAGAATCTCTATGACCCCAGCTGGTTGCGTTTTCCCACACAAAGAAAAGCACCATCACCCTTGACTTGAGATGTATCTGTTCTCTGTGGCAAGCAGTAGAGCCGCCTTCGCCCAGACGCATCCTTCAGCATCTGTGCATGCGTGCCAAGTCATTTCATTTGTGTCCGACTCTGCGGCTCTATAGCCTGTAGCCCTGGGATTCCCCAGGCAAGAATACTGGGCTGGGTTGCCACGCCGCCCTCCAGGGCATCTTGCTAACCCAGAGGTGGAACCCAGGTCTCTTGCG
This sequence comes from Oreotragus oreotragus, assembly GCA_006410675.1. Taxonomy (NCBI): domain Eukaryota; kingdom Metazoa; phylum Chordata; class Mammalia; order Artiodactyla; family Bovidae; genus Oreotragus; species Oreotragus oreotragus. The sequence continues at coordinate 10,274 of SJYX01011753.1, forward strand.
GCTCCTGCAGTGGTGGGCGGGTTCTCTACCACTAGTGCCTCCAGGAGAGTCCACCTGTCTCCTGCCCAGAAGCCCCACGGACTGGCCTCTCCCCTCTCTTGGGACGGATTCTCTCACTCCATCATAGCTCTCTCACGGTGTGGTTTTCTTTTAGTCAACTGCATCCCCCCAAAACACTCCCCCAACACCACCCTGTTCAGAGGCTCACTCAGCCATGAGTAGGTGTCAGAAGGTTCAAGGGTCTTCCCTCCCTCCTGGCCTGAGAAGATTGGCCCTCAGCTCCAGGACACTGCAGGAGCAGAGGCCCCTCCTGTCCTCCCACTCCTCACCCCAGCCCTGGGGCAGTCCTTTCTTCCTCTGCATCCTCATTTTAACTCTGACCTCCCCTCCTGGTAGCGCGTCCTGCCCCAGGGCTAGAATATACGGGCCAGAGGCCACCAGGTCTGAGAGTGACTGAGGGTCAAAGTTTAAAATTGGGTGTTTTCCACGGGAGGCTGAGGGCAGGTGCCCTGGGGACAGGTCCAGGTGCCCGGGCCTCAGCTGATCAGCACATACCTGAGGGTTCAGGTCCCCACCTTCCGGAATGTGCCAGAGTCAGCCTGAGGGGGAGGTCCACAGGCTGAGAGCAGAGCCCAGCCAGCTGCTCAGGCTTCATGGGAACCCCAGGGGACTGTCCACACTGAGCCTGGGCCCCCTGGCGTGGGGGTGAGGAAGGGAGAGAGCGTGCAGTTCCCTTCTTCGAGGGGTCAGTAACCAAGGGTGTCTTGTTCTGACAAGGTCCCTCCTCCTCCAGCGGGTGAAGGCCAGCCATTCCTAACACAGTAGGTTCTCCGTGAAGGCTGCTCACCAGCCAGGGGTGTCCCTGGGGCCGAGGAACCGTGTTTACAGAGCCGGTCCCCCAGCCCCTCCCCACTTTGGAGGTGGCTGCTGCTGTTTTATTTGCTGAGTTGCCGCCAACTCTTTTACCATCCCATGGACTGTAGTCTATCAGGCTCCTCCTTCCCTGAGATTTCCCAGGCAAGAATACTGGAGTGTGTTGCCATTCCCTTCTCCAGGGCTCTTCCTCACCCAGGGACCAAACTTGCCTCTCCTGCTGGGTAGACAGATTCTTTACCTCTGAGTCACCTGGGAAGCTTTTGGAGGCAGACTGCTAAATAAAGGAGGTGAGTATGGTTTTTGGAGAACTCATATTTTATTGCTTCATAAAATATGCAAACTGTTTACAAAACCTAGTTTATTGCCATTTGGCACAAAATCTCAGGATCTGACTGGTGACATGTGAATGGAGGCCCCACATTTCTTCACTCCATCGCTTTTGCACATGGAGTATTGGCCACCCAGTTTCCATTTTGCCATTGAATTTTCACTGGCTCAGCTAATAAAGGGTTCCAAAAATGATTCAGAGACTAAAAGAATGTAGGGATTGTTTGCTACTAAAGGAGCAGATGGGATTCCCTGGTGGCTCAGATGGTAAAGAATCTGCCTGCAATGTAGGAGACTCAGTTTCCATCCCTGGGTTGGGAAGAACCCCTGGAGGAGGGAATGGCAACCCACTCCAGTATTCTTGCCTGAAGAGCTCCATGGGCAGAGAAGCCTGGTGGCGACATTCCATGGGGTCACTAAGAGTTGGCCATGACTGAGCGACACACACACACTAAGGGCTCGTGGACCTGGAACCAGTGAAGCGGCCTTGGGCCTGGAATACTCATCACTCCTGCTCCTCTCTGGCTTGCACTCTGCTGGGGGGAGGGGTGGTGGGTGGGGAAGGCACTTGTTGGAGAGGAGATCATCCTGTCTCAGAAACCAGACTAGGGACTAGGCAGAGGCCTTGACAGAGCGGCCAGCCCGCGGAGCAGCCCAGTCTCCTGCCTCCGTGTGCCCGTGAGGGCTATCCTGCCAGAAAGCTGGGATGATGGGTGGCAGGTGAGGAGGCCTGGCAGGGTGGGTGGTGATGAGCTGAGCTCCTCCCTCCTGTTCACAACGGGTCCGGGTTTCCTTGTAGAGCCGAGTCTCTGCAGCATCTGCGCAGAAGAGCTGAGTCAGCCAGACAGCCTCTCCCTGCCGACCCCTGGGCTTGTCATGGTGCCCTGAACTGTGCCCCCTGTTCTGGGAACTGGTGCTGGCCTCACAGGCTCTCTGTGGCCTCGCCCTTAAAATCAGAAGAAGCTGGAAATGTGGGCACCTGCTCAAGGACGCAGGTGTCGGGTCTTCAGGCTGTGAGCCCAGACGGGGACCAGGCTCACTGCAGGAGGCCTCTGCCACCCAGGCAGGCCTTCTCAGGATCCGTTCAGTCACTCAGCCATGTCTAACTCTGGGAGCCCATGGACTGTCGCATGCCAGGCTTCCCTGTCCATCACCAAATCCCAGAGCTTGCTCAAACTCACTTCCATCAAGTCGGTGATGCCATCCAACCGTCTCATCCTCTATTGTCCTTTTCTCCTCCTGCCTTCAGTGTTTCCCAGCATCAGAGTCTTTTGCAAAGAACTGACTCTTCCCTCAAGGGGCCAAGTGTTGGAGCTTCAACTTCAGCATCAGTCCTTCCAATGAATATTCAGGACTGATTTTCTTTTGGATGGACTGGTTGGACCTCCTTGAAGTTCAAGGGACTCTCAAGAGTCTTCTCCAACATCACAGCTCTGAGGGTGGGAGAAGGGGATGACAGAGGATGAGATGGTTGGATGGCATCACCGACTCAAATGACATGGTTTGAGTAAACTCCGGGAGTTGGTGATGGACAGGAAGTCCTGGAATGCTGCAGAGCAAGGGGTTGCAGAGTAGGACATGACTGAGCGACTGAACTGAACTGAACTGATGGGACCAGGTGCCATGATCTTAGTTTTTTGAATGTCGTGTTTTAAGCCAGGTTTTTCAATTTCTTCTTTCACTTTCATCAAGAGGCTCTTTAGTTCCCATTCGCTTTCTGCCATAAAGGTGGTATAATCTGCGTAGCTGAGATTATTGATGTTAATCCTGGCAATCTTGATTCTGGCTTGTGCTTCAACCAGCTCAGCAGTTTGCACAATGTACTCTGCATATACTAAATACAAAAGAGTCTGAAATGCAGTATTTGGATGCAATCTCAAAAACGACAGAATGATCTCTGTTTGTGTCCAAGGCAAACCAATCAGTCCTTCCAATGAATATTCAGGACTGATTTTCTTTAGGATGGACTGGTTGGATCTCCTTGCAGTTGAAGGGACACTTAAGAGTCTCCTCCAACATCACGGTTCAAAAGCATCAGTTTTTTGGTGCTCAGCGTTCTTTATGATCCAACTCTCACATCCATACATGACTGCTAGAAAAACCATAGCTTTGGCTAGATGGACCTTTGTTGACAAAGTAATGTCTCTGCTTTTTCATATGCTGTCTAGGTTTTCCATAGCTTTTCTTTCAAGGAGCCAGTGTCTTTTAATTTCACGGCTTCAGACATCATCTACAGTGATTGTAGGGCCCAAGAAAATAAAGTCTGTCATTGTTTCTGTTGTTTCCCCATCTATTTACTATGAGTGATGGGACCAGTGACTGCAGCCTGGAAATTAAAAGATGTTTACTCCTTGGAAGAAAAGTTATGACTGACCTAGACAGGATATTAAAAAGCAGAGACATTACTTTGCAACAAAAGTCCATCTAGTCAAGGCTATGGTTTTTCCAGTAGTCATGTATAGATGTGAGTTGGACTATAAAGAAAGCTGAGTGGCAAGGAATTAATGCTTTGAATATCCTTGGAAGAAAAGTTATGACTGACCTAGACAGGATATTAAAAAGCAGAGACATTACTTTGCAACAAAAGTCCATCTAGTCAAGGCTATGGTTTTTCCAGTAGTCATGTATAGATGTGAGTTGGACTATAAAGAAAGCTGAGTGGCAAGGAATTAATGCTTTGAATTCTGGTGTTGGAGAAGACTCTTGAGAGTCCCTTGGACTGCAAGGAGATCTAACCAGTCCATCCTAAAGGAAATCAGTCCTGAATATTCATTGGAAGAACTGATGTTGAAGCTGAGAGACCAATACTTTAGCCACCTGATGCCAAGAGCTGACTCATTTGAAAGACCCTGATGCTGGGAAGAACTGAAGGTGGGAGAAGGGGATGACAGAGGATGAGATGGCTGGATGGCATCACAGACTCAAATGACGTGAGTTTGAGTAAACTTTGGGAGTTGGTGAGGGACAGGAAGTCCTGGAATGCTACAGTCCGAGAGGTTGCAGAGTAGGACACGACTGAGCGACTGAAATGAACTGAACTGGTCTGAGTCTTTTGAATGTCGTGTTTTAAGCCAGCTTTTTCACTCTCTTCTTTCACTTTCATCAAGAGGCTATTTAGTTCCCATTCGCTTTCTGCCATAAGGGTGATGTCATATGCATAGCTGAGATTATTGATATTAATGCTGGCAATCTTGATTCTGGCTTGTGCTTCAACCAGCTCAGCATTTTGCACAATGTACTCTGCATATAAGTTAAACAAGCAGAGTGACAATATACAGCCTTGACGTACTCCTTTCCCAGTAAGGAACCCGTCCGTTGTTTCATGTCTGGCTCTAATTGGAAAAAAGGGGTCGTCAGGGCCGAGGCCCCTCCATAAGGTCTCCTGCGATTCCTTGGGCTGGCTGCCGCCACCGTCCTCCTTTGGCCATCAGCCCACAAACTTTCTTCATCTCTCTCCTCTTCCAACTCACTGCCCCGGCCCGACATCTGATGCACTTTCCCTGCCAGGTTTTATTTTGAGACATTCCTTTGCCCAGTTTCCTTAGGGGAGCCTGGAAAGCACAGCTGGAAAGCATCCCCTGGGGCGAGGGCTTGATGGACCTGTAAGTCCTTGAGCCGCCCTGCAGAGGGCGCCAACTGCACAGGTGTGGCAGGGTTTCCAGAGACAGGGAGACGTTAGGATGACGGTCTAAAAAAATCCACCACGATCCACCGTGATACACTGGGATCACGATACATTGGAAAATCAAGATCACAGGGAAGAAATGTGGATCTTGGCAACCTATTGCAAAAGCAGCAAGTTCCTCCTCCTCCTTCAAACACAGGTGACCAGAATCAGGGCAGCAGCTAGCCCGGCCACTTTTTGCAGTTTCCACCCTGTCTCTCCTGTTCTCTCTAGCAGTGGCTTGGAAGCCAAGCCTGAGGGGAGGGGAGGCAGCAATGGCTTTAATGAGTGAAGGATTATATTACCTCCTGCACGACATTCCTGGCCCTTTCTGTTTTGGTTTCCTAACACCTGGGCAATGTGCTTCCTGTCTCATTTGCCTGCAGCTTAGTTGGAGACCAAGTATAAGGTTTAATAGCTCCTTTCTTAGCGGTTTTCCTAATTATAAGACTGTTGCAAAAGGGGAAACATCTTCTAAGACCCACAAGTTCTGTTCCCCCAAGCCATTGATATAAATGAATTTTAAACTTCGATTGCTGAGAGAATGGCGTTTAAATCGACAGAGAATTACTGCGTCATCTGGGTCTGAGTATGTGAGTACATTTTAGCCCAAATGTCCTGAGAGTCCAACATCTAGAGTCTTGCTTTGCAAAGAGGAGTAGAATTTGCAGCTTTAACCAAGGGCCATGATGGCTGGCACAAGGCACGTTTCCTCCTCTCCAGGCAGGCCCCATCCAATCACAGGGACAGTGTGTCATTCTGCCCCATTACTCGGCCTGTTAGAAAATTTTGGATATAAACTACTATGTTTTAGGGTGTGAGCTCCACACACCAGGCCCAATTACCCAGCCCACTCCCCAGTCACTTGTATGGTGACCTCCTTTCTACTGTGGCAAAGATGAGCCGGGATACTGAAGACTGTGCTTCTAGAAGCTGGAATGTTCCGAGGACTTGCTCCTACAATTTCTCTTTCTGCAGAATCAGGAAAGAATGAAAATTGCCACCAAATCCCAAGAAGCAAAGTCCATCAAAAGAGAGCACACCAGCCACTGCCTCTACTGAGGTGTTTGAGAAACTACCTTTAAGAATCTTCAGCATCATGATTATGGCACATACACCTTCTTAGCCCCTTCATGGATCACAGCCCTGTGGTGGTGAAGGGGCTTGTATAACTCAGTGAAGCTGTGAGTCATGCCGCATGGGGCCACCCAAGAGAGACGGGACATAGTGAAGGGTTCTGACAAAATTGGTCCACTGGAGGAGGAAATGGTAACNCCCTTCATGGATCACAGCCCTGTGGTGGTGAAGGGGCTTGTATAACTCAGTGAAGCTGTGAGTCATGCCGCATGGGGCCACCCAAGAGAGACGGGACATAGTGAAGGGTTCTGACAAAATTGGTCCACTGGAGGAGGAAATGGTAACTCCTTCCAGTATTCTTGCCATGAGGACCCCAGGAACGGTATGCAAAGGCAAGAAGATATGATACCAGATGAGCGCCTCACCCCACCCCACCCCCAGATCAGAAGGTGTCCAATATGATACTGGGCAAGAGAGGATGAGCAGAGGGCAATTACTAAGAGCTCCAGAAAGAATGAAGACACTCGGCCAAAGTGGAAATGACTCTCAGGCATGGATGTATCTGGTGGCGACCGGAAAGCTAGGGCAGAGAGTGTCATTTTTAGGGCAAGAAGCCCAGGGTGTGAACCAGTCAATGGCAGACCCTGAACAGGCTGCAGAGGTTTCTCCATAGGAGAGTGACCTTTGGCTGAGGATTCAGGGCCTTGGATTCTGACAGGGCACCTTCTGTTTCTCCAGGTCTCAAGGGGCCTGAGCCAGGCTAGAGTCCAGCTGAAGGGCCACACCCAGCTGTGGGGCATGAAGTCGGCTGGTTTGAAGTTTCTTGGCACTGGCCTCGCACTGCGCTGGGGTTGGATGCCCTGTGGTAAGTACACACATGTCACATGTGGCCTGGCACAGGATGAACCCCAGACAAGCATGACTGTTCCCGGAGTCTTAGGACAAAGATGAGCTCCAGGACCCAATGTGGAAACCACCGCCCGCCGCAGTATCACTTTTCCCGGCATCGCAGGGAGTGTTCATGGGCACCAATGCTGCCAGGACAGTCTGTTGAGACTGCAGAGAATCTCATTTGTCACAGAGAGAGGTAAAACAGTCCTCAAGCATGGTGTCACATCACATCTGGCTGGGTGACCTCGGAGCCACCCTGCCCCCTCTCCATTTTGCTGAAAGTTTTGCTTTTGTTTTTGGTTCAAAGGATTCATGAACAAGAGAAACCACTTGTCACACAATAAACAATTTCCACATTTCCTAGAGGATTATTCGGCTTAATTTGGACAGTCAGCCACTAAAGAGGAGAAGTAGGAACAACAGAGAAAAGTAAGAGCACTCACATCACCCCGTGGGGCCGACCTCCATCCAGGCCGAGACAGAGCTGGAAAGTCCCTCGACCACAGCCACGTGGAGTCCCAGCTGGGAACGGGTCGGCATCACGCAGGTGAGACTTCTAATTGCAGTTTTGGAGGCTCCCGCTTATAATCCCAGATGCCAGCTGACATCATCATCCGCGGGTGAGCAGAACGCAGCTCTGGTTTTCCTTTAACTTTTACAGTGTTGTTTGTTTCACCTCGTGACTCTCGAGATTTTCCGGACCCCAGGGAGTTGGCCAGAACTCCAGGGGCTCAAGAAAATCCAAGCCCCATTCCCTTTCTTATCCAAAGTGCCACTTGACTTGCTGGTAACAATGTGTGTGTTTGCAAGCAGGCACATAGTGCAGGCAAGATCCGAAGTCAGTCAGAGGCCTTCTCTCCAGCCGCTGAAACCTGAACAAGACTTCCTCCAGTTTAATTTCCTAACACCGCCCCCTGCCCCTTTGCTGTCGAACCCAGCTCAGTGACATAACACCCCCACCCCCGCACCCTACTCACAGGCTTCTGCATGGCCTGGGTTTCCATCTGCAGGGGAAGGCTGGATGGGCTGCCCCTTTGCCCTTCTTGATGCTTCTCTGTGTCTCTGCTTCACCCAGACTGTGGACAGAGGCTACAGACCGGGTGAGAATGTTACTGCCGTGTGTTTATTATTTGCACAGTAGTTCATGCTCATTTTAGAAGCCTTGTAAAAGGCAGATAAGCAGAAAATCCCTCCCCAAAGTGGCCTTGGCCAACATCTGGCTCTCAGTCCTCTAAGTTTGTGCTTCCTGCCTTGGGGTCCAGCCCTCTGCATCTCAGGGTCCTGGGGTTATCAGTCAAGTCTTCTATTGACTTTAATTCACTAGACCTGCCCGAGGCAGGAGGGATCTAGGAACCAAGGTACCTGCTCCAAGGGCCCTGAGAGCACACCTAACACCAGGGGCGCATGCAGGCACATTCAGACACTGCACACCTGCACTCACACACATGACACAACCCACACTCACACCAGGTCTGTGGAGCTGGGGTGGCAGCAGAGCTGGACCGGGGATGCTTCCACACGCCCCCAACCCCCAGACAGGGCTCTGCCGGGAGAGAGCAAAGCACCCTGAGGATGCAGCACCCTGATTCCACAGACCAGAGAATAGAGGCCAGATAGCTCAGAGTTGCGAATTCTCGGACGTTTTCAAGGACAGGCTCTTAGTTCTGGTTCTGATGAGAGCCGGGCCGGCACAGGGCTGGGGCTCCTTTCTGGAGGCTGTGGTTTGGGGTGGGGACACACAGGCCATGCAGCCTGAAGTCCCCACCAGGGGATGCCATTGGGAAACAGTAAGTCAGCACCAGAGGTGCAGGCCTGGAGCGGATGCTGCCGCCCCAGGGCTGCTCCCCAGTGTCGTTGGGATCCCCGGGAACTTGAGGGGCCTGCCACAGGCCAGCGGGGCAGGTCAGGGGTTCATGGAAGCCCCCAGTTTCCATAATCCTTTCACGACCCAAAGATTTATGGGTGCGATTCAGTCTTGTGTTTACATGCTGGTTTTCTCTAGTTGTGGGTCTTTAAACAAAAGTGCAACACACAGCAGGAACAGGGCATCTGAGCTGGTCCTTGCCATATCTATGTTCCTGCTTCCAGTCGAGGTCCTCATTCGGCCAGGGGTGGGCATATTCTTCCCACATGGAGCTGGGAGCTGAGGCCTTAGGTAAAGTAGGAGGCCTGTCTATGCCTTTGTTGGGCAGCTTGTGTGCCTGTCCAAGTCCCCTAGGGCACAGCCCCCTGATATCCCCTCAGAGAGTCCTCTCACGGTTCCCCTCAAGTTCCGCACGTGGCTGTTCCCTTGATAGTCTCCTCAAGGCATCTCCTCAGGATGCTCCCTCCTGGCTTCCCCGGATGATGTTTCTTTCCTCGCGGGGTCTCCTCCTTATTATCCCC
>SJYX01011755.1:7291-41497 GCA_006410675.1 Oreotragus oreotragus
AGTTATTTCTCCACTGATCTCCAGTAGCATATTGGGCAACTACTGACCTGGGGAGTTCCTCTTAGTGTGTCTGCCCTCTGATGCCCTCTTGCAGCACCTACCATCTTATTTGGGTTTCTCTTACCTTGGGCGTGGGGTATCTCTTCACGGCTGCTCCAGCAAAGCGCAGCCACTGCTCCTTACCTTGGATGAGGGGTATCTCCTCGCTGCCGCCCTTTCTGACCTTCAATGTGGGATGGCTCCTCTAGGCCCTCCTGTGACTGGGAAGCCACTGCTCCTTGGACGTGGGGTAGCTCCTCTCAGCCGCCGTCCCTGACCTCGGATGCGGGGTAGCTCCTCTCAGCCGCACTTAGTGCACTGGCTGCAGCCACCTGCGCTTAGTGTGCCGGACATTATTGATGGTTCTACAAGAAGCCCACTTCTTTCCTCTGACAACATTCCCTGGTTAATCTTGTTTGTTCCTACATCCAGATGTAGATTCTTTCATTCAACAAATGTATATTAAGTCCAGCTACTTCTCTAATTACTAGTGATATGAGTAAACAAACTATAGTAAATATAGGTGGTGAAAGACATAGGAAGAAGGGCGGAAATTGTCTTCTGTGAGGAAGATCTATACTGAAGGAGCAGCTAGGGCAAGAACCCTGAGATGTACAAACATTTGGTATGTTCTTAGGCAAACAAACAAACAAAAAACACCTAGAGTAGTCTTTGACCCTCAAGAAAGAAGGAAGGTATGAGACGACATAAGAGATATAGACAGATGTTAGACCACAGAGAAGGTTTTCGCAGAACTCCGGGTAAGGAAAGATGGTGACTTTACTTCCTGAATATTTCTAGCTTTATGCTCGACTTACTTTCTGGCTCATATTGTCAGCTCCTTAGTGGCTACCTCATGTGAGTAGTGTTCAGATAAAGCCAAAGAGTCAGAAGCTGAGTACTTCATCTTAGCTCCTAAATATACTGCTTTCCATCTTCCTTATCTTAGTACATGAAATCCCAAAGCATTTTGCTGCTTAAGCCACAGACTTGCAGGTCTTCCATCATTGTTTGTACTCCTTTCCCTCCCATCTTCCCCAACACTAAATCGACCATAAGTACCGTCAAAGGCACTTCCTAGACATCTCGGTCCACTTATCAGTCTCATTTCTACTGCAACACCTGAGACAAAATCTCTTACTTCAGTCATTTCAAAATTGCTCAATTGGTCTTGCTCACTTCGAACCAACTCACCACATTGTTAGAATGACCCTTTAAAAACAAAACATGATCCTATAATAACAATCTCATACAAAATTCCTTAACTATTTGCTATCCATGGTTTAATGCTGCTTATCTAGTCCTTAATTTCATCCTAAATGTACTACAATTCCATGAAAAAATGATTATAAATAATTTATTAAAATATTAAAAATCATTTAAAATATATTAAAATAATAGATGGAGAAGGAAATGGCAATCCACTCCAGTACTCTTGCCTGGAAAATCCCATGGACAGAGGAGCCTGGTAGGCTGATATATTTCACCTTTTTTTTTTTCCTAATTTGAATATTCTTTTAAAACTCAATTTCCAAATTGGACAGAAACTCAAATTAGACAGATAATTCTGCTGACTTTTATTCTGTACCATTTTACAAAAGTATAACAGTCAAGGATTAAAATATTTTCTTGAAAAGAAGCCAGATGAAGACAAAATGAAATTGTAGATTTCCATTTTCTCCAGAAAATATTTCCCAAGTGAAAAAAGGAAAGGTTAAATCTACAGTGAAAAACTTGACAGAAGATATAACCTCAATGAAATGAATAGAAAAGATATCCATAGGGAGGCAAAGTAATACTATATTTTCACCATTGACAAGGTGACCTGGGCTTTTGAATGTCTCACAAAAGCTCCGAGTTATCAATATGTAAGAGTTATGACATTACCTTGTGAATATTTAACAATTGTAATGATTGTGACCTGGAGTTTATTCCTATAAAAAAGGGTAAGCAGGGGTGTATATAGTTAAACTTCTAATGCACAATAATATTGTAATTTCAAAGTTGATAGGAAATATGTGTATACATATATAAAATGTACATACATACATATATTGAATACATACCAACCTTTATCAAAAGAAAGTATTTAAAATGAATTTTATCTAGAATTTTATTCTATCTACCTGTTGATATTTTTTTTAAACTACATTTGAATCTATGAATATTACTTAAGGGGAAAATTATGGAATCAATTTAGTTGCAGAAGGGTTAGGACCCAAAGCCTGAGTGTAAACACTTTCTAAATCCCTGTCTGATAATATTATCTGTGTGTGGAGGACTGATGAGATTTCTATAGAATACCACTCAAAAACTAGAAGAAGGGTCTGTTTTTAAAAGACAGAATTGATCCTGATGAGATTTGTGAGTATGTGGTTCCCTTGATCATGTTTTTTCAATTTAAGAGCTTAGGAGATTTAGGAAAATCTAATTCAGCTTTGAGAAAAGAAGGGTAAAAATTTGGAATTCCTCATCCTATCTAGACATATTATAAAGTCATATGAATACAAATACTGTGCTAATAATGCAGATAAATGAAATAACAGACAGGGAGGCCATATAAATATGAANTTTTTTCAATTTAAGAGCTTAGGAGATTTAGGAAAATCTAATTCAGCTTTGAGAAAAGAAGGGTAAAAATTTGGAATTCCTCATCCTATCTAGACATATTATAAAGTCATATGAATACAAATACTGTGCTACTAATGCAGATAAATGAAAAAACAGACAGGGAGGCCATATAAATATGAGAACTTGATCCATGATAAATGTAGCACCAAAGTTCGGTGGAGAATAATTAATTTTAGAGTAAAGGAATGCTTCACTTTGTGGAGAAAAATATAAAAAGAAGGATAGATAAATCATGTAAGTAATAGATAAATAGATACATACTTGCATACATACATAAATGTATAATACAAGTAATAGAAGAGAATGTAGGGCACCATATTTATGGTCATGGTTTGGAGAATCTATAGAGTCCAAATGAGTGAAAAACATTGAAGACAAAGAGAGATTGGATAAGTATATCAAAACACTGATTTCTATTCATTGAAGGACAAAATTACGTGAAGACACATTTGCAACACAAAACTGGTCTTACCAGTTAAGTCATGTTCACCCTTTGTGACCCCATGGACTAAAGCACACCAGGCTTCCCTGTCCCTCACCATCTTCCAGAGTTTGCCCAAGTTCATGTTTATCACATCAGCGATGCCACCCAGACATCTCATTCTCTGATGCCCTCTTCTACTGCCCCCAGTCTTTCCCCGCATCAGAGACTTTTCCAGTGTGTTGTCTGTTCACATCAGATGATCAAAATACTGGAGCTTCAGCCTCAGCATCAGTCCTTCCAGTGAATATTCAGGGTTGTTCTCCCTTAAAATTGACTGGTTTGACCTCCTTGTTGTCCAAGGGACTTTCAGGAGTCTTCTCCAGCACCACAATTGGAAGGTGTCAATTCTTTGACATTCTGCCTTCTTTAAGGTCTAGCTCTCACAACCATAAGTAATCACTGGGAAGATCATAGCCTTGACTATATGGACTTTTTTTTTTTTTTTTTAGCAGAGTAATGGTCTCTGCTTTTCAACACACTGTCTAGGTTTGTCATCACTTTACTGAAGTCACCATTCTCAGTGATTTTGGAGACTAAGAAGAGGAAATCTGCCATTGCTTCCACCTTTACCCTTCTATTTGCCATGTAGTAATGTGGCCAGATGCCATGAGCTTAGTGTTTTTAATATTTAGTCTTTCTAAATGCCATATATATGCATTAGTATACTGTATTGGTGTTTTTCTTTCTGGCTTACTTCACTCTGTATAACAGGCTCCAGTTTCATCCGCCTCATTAGAACTGATTCAAATGTATTCTTTTTAATGGGTGAATAATACTCCATTGTATATATGTACCACAGCTTTCTTATCCATTCATCTGCTGATGGGCATCTAGGTTGCTTCCATGTCCTAGCTATTGTAAACAGTGCTTTGATGAACATTGGCGTACATGTGTCTCTTTCAATACTGGTTTCCTTGGTGTGTATACCCAGCAGTGGGATTTCTGGGTCATAAAGAGAAGGCAATGGAAACCCACTCCAGTGCTCTTGCCTGGAGAATCCCATGGATGGAGGAGGCTGGTGGGCTGCAGTCCATGGAGTCACAAAGAGTTGGACATGACTGAGCGACTTCACTTTCACTTTTCACTTTCATGCATTGGAGAAGGATATGGCAACCCACTCCAGTGTTCTTGCCTGGAGAATCCCAGGGACACGGGAGCCTGGTGGGCTGCCATCTCTGGGGTCACACAGAGTCGGACACGACTGAAGCGACACAGCAGCAGCAGCAAGGCAGTTCTATTTGCAATTTCTTAAGGAATCTCCACACTGTTCTCCATAGTGGCTGTACTAGTTTGCATTCCCACCAACAGTGTAAGAGGGTTCCCTTTTCTCCACACCCTCTCCAGCATTTATTGCTTGTAGACTTTTGGATTGCAGCCATTCTGACTGGCGTGAAATGGTACCTCATTGTGGTTTTGATTTGCGTTTCTCTGATAATGAGTGATGTTGAACATCTTTTCATATGTTTTTTAGCCATATGTATGTCCTCTTTGGAGAAATGTCTGTTTAGTTCTTTGGCCCATTTTTTGATTGGGTTGTTTATTTTTCTGGAATTGAGCTGCCAAAGTTGCTTGTATATTTTTGAGATTAGTTTTTTGTCAGTTGCTTCATTTGCTATTATTTTCTCCCATTCTGAAGGCTGTCTTTTCACCTTGTTTATAGTTTCCTTTTTGTGAAGAAGCTTTTAATTTTAATTAGGTCCCATTTGTTGAGAATCCCAGGGATGGGAGAGCGTGATGGCCTGCCATCTATGGCGTCACACAGAGTCAGACATGACTGAAGCGACTTAGCAGCAGCAGCAATGCATATATATGGAATTTAGAAAGATGGTAATGATAACCTTGTATGCAAGACAGCAAAAGAGACACAGATGTATAGAACAGTCTGTTGGACTCTGTGGGAGAAGGAGAGGGTGGGATGATTTAGAAGAATAGCATTGAAACATGTATAATATCATAAATGAAACGAATTGCCAGTCCAGGTTTGATGCAGGATACAGGATGCCTGGAGCTGGTGCACTGGGATGACCCAGAGGGATGGTACGGGGAGAGCGGTTGGAGGGGGGTTCAGGATGGGGAACACGTATACACCTGTGGTGGATTCATATTGATGTGTGGCAAAACCAATACAATATTGTAAAGTAATTAACCTCCAATTAAAATAAATAAATTTATATTAAAAAATAAAAAAATTAAGAAGAAAAACAAATATTTGATCTTAAGCCGGCTCTTTCACTCTCCTCCTTTACCCTCATCAAGAGGCTGCTTAGTTCCTCTTCATTTTTTTTGCCATTAGAGTAGTATCATCAGCATATCTGAGGTTGTTGATGTTTCTCCTGCCTATTTTGATTCTGGCTTGCAACTCATCCATCCCATTATTTCTCAGGATGTCCTCAGTGTATAGGTTAAACAAACAGGGTGAGAGCAAATAGCTCTGTCATACTCCTTTCTCAATCTTGAATCAATCAGTTGCTCCATATCAGGTTCTAACTGTTGATTCTTGACTCACATACATGTTTCTCAGGAGACAGATAAGATGGTGTGATATTCCCATCTCTCTAAGAGCTTTCCACAGTTTGTTATGATCTACACAGTCAAAGGCTCTAGTACAGTCAATGAAAAAGAGGTAGATGTTTTTCTGAAATTCCCTTGCTTTCTCTATAATCCAGCAAATGTTGGCAATTTGAAGTCTAGTTCCTCCCTTTTCTAAACCCAGCTTGAACATCTGGAAATTCTTGATTTGTATAATGCTGAAGCCTAGCAAGCAAAATTTTGAGCTTGGCCTTACTAGCAAGAAAGATGAGTGCAATTGTATGAGGGTTAGCACATTCTTTGGTATTACCCTTCTTGGGAACTGGGAGGAGGACTGCCTTTTTTCAGTCCTGACGCCACTGCTGGATCTTTCAGATTTGCTGACATAATGATTGCAAAACCTTGATGGCATCATCCTTTAGGGATTTGAATAGTTCTGCTGGAATTTCATTGCACCCACTAGCTTTATCAACAGCAAAGTTTCTTAAGGCCTACCTGACTTTGCACTCCAGAATGTCTGGCTCTGGGTGACTAACCACACTATCATAGTAATCTGGTTTATTAAGATCTTTTTTATCCAGTTCTTCTGTGTATTCTTTCTATCTCTTCTTGATCTCTTCAGAGTCTGCTAGGTCTCTATCATTTTTATCTTTTATTGTGCCCATCTTTGGGGGGAATGCTCCCTTGATGTTTCTAGTTTTTCTGAAGAGATTTCTAGTCTTTCCCCTTTTGTTGTTTTCTTCTATTATTAATCACAGTTCATTGAAGAAGGCCTTCTTGTCTCTTCTAGCTGTTCTTTGGGATTCTGCGTTTACTTGATGTACCTTTCTTTATCTCCCTTGCTTTTCATTTCTCTTCATTCTTCCATTATTGTAAAGCCTCCTCAGATAACCACTTTGCCTTCTTGTTTTATTTTTCTTTGGGATGGCTTTATTCATGCCTTCTGTACAATATTATGGACCTCTGTCCATAGTTCTTCAAGTACACTATTAACTAGAGTTAGTCCCTTGAATCTATTCATTACCTCTATTGAAAATTCATATGGACTTTGATTTAAGTCACACCTGGCTGGCCTAGTATTTTTTCCCAATTTTTTTTTTTAGTTTAAACCTGAAATTTGCTATGAGAAGCTGATGATCTGAGCCACAGTCAGCTCCAGGTCTTGTTTTTGCTGACTGTATACAGCTTTTTCATCTTTAGCTACAAAGAATGTGATCAATTTCATTTCAGTATTGACCATTTGGCTATCAGTTCAGTTCAGTCACTCAGTCATATCTGACTCGTTGTGACCCCATGAACCACAGCATGCCAGGTCTTCCTGTCCATCACTAACTCCCAGAGTTTACCCAAATTCATCTCCATTGAGTCAGCGATGCCATCCAACAATCTCATCCTCTGTCATCCCCTTCTCCTTCTACCCTCAATCTTTCCCAGCATCAGGGTCTTTTCAAATGAGTCAGCTCTTTGCATTAGGTGGCCAAAGTATTGGAGTTTCAGCTTCACCATCAGTCCTTCCAATGAATACCCAGGACTGCTCTTCTTTAGGATGGACTGATTGGATCTCCTTGCAGTCCAAGGGACTCTCAAGAGTCTTCTCCAACACCACAGTTCAAAAGCACCAATTCTTCAGCACTCAGCTTTCTTTATAGTCCAGCTCTCACATGACTACTTGAAAAACAATAGCCTTGACTAGAAGGACCTTTTTTGACAAAGTAATGTCTCTACTTTTTAATATGTTTCCTAGGTTGGCCATAACTTTCTTTCCAAGGAGTAAGCGTCTTTTAATTTCATGGCTGCAATCACCATCTGCAGTGATTTGGATTATGTGATTTGGTTTCACCTATATGTAAATTTGTCACTTGTGTTGTTGAAAAAGGGTATTTGCTATGACTAGTGCATTCTCTTGGCAGAATTCAGTTAACCTTTGCCCTAACCTTTATCTAAAACAATGGACTATCTCTAATAAATGAAGAGATTAAGAAGATGTGGCATGAATACACAGAATCGTTATACAAGAAAGGTCCTAATGACCTGGATAATCACAAAATGGTGGTTCACCTAGAACTGGACATCTCAGGTGTGAAGTCAAGTGGAGTTTAGGAAGTATTACCAGAAACAAAGTGGCTGAAAGAGATGGATTCCACCTGAGCTATTTAAAATCCTAGTAAAAGATGATGAAGTTAAAGTCCTGCACTCAATATGTTAGCAAAATTGGAAAACTCAGCATTAGCCACAGGACTGGAAAAGGGCAATTTTCATCCCAATTCCAAAGAAGGGCAATGCCAAAGAATGTTCAAAATACCATATGATTGCATTCAATTCACATGCTAGTAAGGTTATGCTCAAAATTCTTCAAGCAAGGCTTCAGCACTATGGAACTGAAAACTTCCAGATGTACAAGCTGGGTTTCAAAGAGGCAGAGGAACCGGAGCTCAAATTGCTAACATTCATTGGATCATGGAGAAAGCAAGGATGTTCCAGAAAGACATCTACTTTTACTTCCTTGATTATGCTAAAGCCTTTGACTCTATGGATCACAAGAAACTGGAAAATTTTTAAGGAGATAGGAATACAAGACCAATTACCTGCCTCCTTAGAAACCCATAGGCAGGTCAAGAAGCAACAGTTAGAACCAGACGTGGAACAACTGGTTCTAAATTGGGAAAAGAGTACAACGAGACTGTATCTTGTCACCCTGCTTATTTAGCTTATATGCAGAGTACATCATGTGAAATGCCGGGCTAGGTGCATCATAAGCAGGAATCAAGATGACTGGGAGAAATATAAAAAGTCTTAGATACACAGGTGATATTACTCTAATGGTAAACAGAAAAGAGGAACTAAAGAGTCTCTTGATGAGGGTGAAAGGAGAGAATGAAAAAGCTGGCTTGAAACTCAGCATTAAAGACAAAAGATCATGGCATCCAGTCATATCACTTCATGACAAATAGAAGGGGAAATAGAGGAAACAGTGACAGATTTTATTTTCTTGGGCACCAAAATCACTGTGGATGGTGACTGCAGCCATGAAATCAAAAGACTTTTGCTCCTTGGAAAGAAAGCTATGACAAACTTAGATAGCATATTAAAAAGCAGAGACAGTACTCTGCCAACAAATGTCTGAATTGTCAAAGCCATGATTTTTCCAGTAGTCAAGTACAGATGTGAGAGCCGGATCATATAAAGGTTGAGCACCAAAAAATTGAAGTTTTTTAATTGTTGTGTTGGAGAAGACTCTTGAGAGTCCCATGGATTGCAAGAATATCAAAGCAGTCAATCCTAAAGGAAATCAACCCTGAATGTTCATTGGAAGGACTGAGGTTGAAGCTGAAGCTTCAGTCCTTTGGCCACCTGATGCAAAGAGCCAGCTCATTGGAAAAGACCCTAATGCTGGGAAGATTGAAGGTAAAAGGAGAAGATGAGGATGCGATGGTAGGATTGCATCACTGACACAGTGGGCATGAATTTGAGCAAACTTCAGGAGATACTGGAGGACAATAAAGGAAATCAACCCTGAATGTTCATTGGAAGGACTGAGGTTGAAGCTGAAGCTTTAATCCTTTGGCCACCTGATGCAAAGAGCCAGCTCATTGGAAAAGACCCTGATGCTGGGAAGATTGAAGGTAAAAGGAGAAGATGAGGATGAGATGGTAGGACTGCATCACTGACACAGTGGGCATGAATTTGAGCAAACTTCAGGAGATACTGGAGGACGGAGGAGCCTGGCATGCTGCAGTCCATGGCATCACAAAAAAGTCAAATGTGACTTAACAACTGAACAAAAACAGTAGTAAATGAAACAGAAAATAGGAAGAAAATAATAAAAAAAAATGGACAAAGGGTATAAAAAAGAAATCTGAAGTAACTTTGAAGGCAAACTCACTGGTATAAAAAAATTGGAAATTTCAACAGAATCAAATATTGTGAGGATGTGAAGAAATGGTAATTTTCATACATTGGTAGTCAGTATGTAGCCTGGAAAGATTTGGTTTCAAAATACAAAGTCTAAAATCATTATGTCATAGCTGGCTTTCAGTGAGACAAGAAGTGAAAATATGAATCATTATTAATCATACTTCCACTTAATTGGTCATGAAGAACAAAATATAATAGAGATGTAAAAACATATATAGAGTGTGTTGAGTTTTGCCAGTAAAGTTCTACCTCAAAAATATCTCCCCAATGTTAGTAAATGACAATGTCAATCAAATTTAGAAATGAAGATAACTATATTTATACTTCAAATTGAGTCCCAAGGGACAAATAATATTTAATGTATTATTAATTCTACCTATCCTTTTGATAAAATTTAATCTTTCCTCCTATATAACATTTTACTTTCAGATTACAAAATACTTTCATTTCACAAGCTTGATACTCATTGCTCAAGTAATGAAATCACACAGTATTCAATGTAAAAGTTTTCTAAATTATGCCAAAAATGTTTTTCATTAAACATATTATGCAATAATATGAAAGGACTTTTCTTTGGGAAAATAAGGCCATATTATGTTTGTCATTTTGAGCTGTAATTACACAGAAGAGTATATTTTACTTTTCTGTGTGCAAACTCAGAGGAAATTGTTCCAATATTTAGCATTATGTTTTTATTCTCATTTACCTGTGTGATTATTACTATGTCAAAAGATTAAGTGGAAGGAGAAACTGAAATTATGCAAAGAATTTGTAACAAAAACCAATATTTAATAAATTTGCATTTTAGGAAAAAAATGAGTAAAGTAAAATTAAAATTAAACTAAGGTAAAAATTATTTTAAAAATAATAATAAAGTAAAGTAAACCTACCCTTTAGAGTAGGTTTAACTCAAAGTTTTCAGTTTTAGGTGTGAATTTCAATTTGCTCAACAAACTTTCTCTGTTTGGACATGTTTTCTTCTCTTCTGGCTCAGCTCCATTTCTACTGATGCCTAAAGGATTTGTGAGAGCTGGCTCACATTTACAAAGCACCCAGTGTGAAATGGCATTTTATTCCCTGTGCATTTTTTTTCCCATTCTTTTTTTTGTTGTTAGTTAAGAAGTGATAGGAGCCTCACACTGAGATGAAAGTCATCAAAAATACCTATCACAGAAGGAAAACACACTGTATTCTATTAGAAAGTAAATTATAGCAGAAACTAGTTGTCTGCTCCTGACCATCCAGACATGGTCCTGAGATTTTAAAAATACATATATTTCAGAAACTCCACTGTCTCTTAAAATAATGAAATTGAAGATGGCAATTTATATCAGTTGACCAGAAATTGATCAAACCCTGTCTACATCTATAGAGTGTGACTTTAGAAATGAGTTGGGAATGACTGAGAAGAGTTGTTCTTTTATTATAAGCACAGATTTGGAGTGATTGTTTTATCCAAGAAGTGACAGAGCTACTGCACATCCTCAAATTCCATATATAATCAGCTTGTCAACATGCTGTTATCGAAAAACATCAGTGTGCATTTATGGTTTTATTTAGTATAAACTGCCATGGAGCAATTGCCCTCTCTCTCTCCCTGTCTGAATTCCTATGAAAACTCAGCTGTACTTTCGTTTCATGCACTGAGTATAAAATAAATGTGCACTGCATAACACCTTCAAGTTGACTGGGAGATTATACTGTCTCCATCCAGAACACTGAGATTTCAGAAACGTCCTGTAACAAATGATATTTGAGGTCCCTCTAGGCAAAGTTGGAAATTTCAGACAGAGGAATACAGAGGCAGGATGCAGAAGAACTCACTTCCCCTCCACGTCTAGGACTGAATAGAGCTATTAACTGCTTCTGCATGAGAAAGACACAAGTAGATCAAACTTTTGTGTTATTTTAAAACATGTATCTTGTTTTAATAATATAAAATTGAATACATTCTTCCAAATCAAGAAAAAGACCTGATCTTTAAAAATACTACTATTTTCTGTTAATTTTATTTCATAATTTTAATTTACTTTAAAGCCAGTAAAGATAATACCACTCTAATGGCAGAAAGTGAAGAGGAATTAAAGAGCCTCTTGCTGAAGTTGAAAGAGGAGAGTAAAAAAGCTGGCTTAAAACTCAACATTCAAAAAACAAAGATCATGGCAATCAATTCCATAACTTCATGGCAAACAGATGGGGAAAATGTGGAAACAGTGACAGATTTTATTTTCTTGGGTTCCAAACTCACTGCAGATAGTGACTGAAGCCATGAAATTAAAAGACACTTTCTCCTTAGAAGAAAAGCTGTAACAAACCTAGATAGAATGTTAAAAAGCAGAGACATCACTTTGCAAATAAAGTTGGTGTAGTCAAAGCTATGGTGGTTCTAGTAGTCATGTATGGATGTGAGAGTTGAACCATAAAGAAAGCTGAATGCCAAAGAATTAATGCTTTTGAACTGTAGTGTTAAAGACTCTTGAGAATCCCGTGTAGAACAAAGACATCAAACCATTCAATTCTAAAGGAAATCAACCCTGAATATTCAGTGGAAGGACTGATGCTGAAGCTGAATCTCCAACACTTTTGCTACCTGAAGCAAAGAGCTGACTCATTTGTAAAGACCCTGATGCTGGGAAAGATTGAGGACAGGAGGAGAAGGGGGTGACAATGAGATGGTTGGATGACATTACCAATTCAATGGACATGGGTTTGAGCAAACTCTGGAGCGAAGGACAGGGAAGGCTGGCATGCTGCATGCAGTCTATGGGCCACAAAGAATAGGACATGACTCAGAGACTACAAAAAAAACATGAACCTCAAATAAAAGTCATCTGTTTTGTTTTGTTTTTGGCCAAAATTCACCTGAAACTTCTCTGGAGGGATACTTTCATAAAAAATTCAAAATAACACTTATTTAAGTCATTTCAACACTTCTTAAGCACTTGCAATATTCTAGGCAATCATTAGCCTTTAGGATATAAAAGTTATGCTAAATATAATCCTAAAATAGAGAAATTTACGTCCAAAAAAAGAGCTCTAATAACGATTAAATCAATTCAAAACAGTGGACCAGGTGATCTAAATGAAATATTTGCTTGTGATACTGGGACTCAGGGAGTGAGAGTGAGAGAATGAAAGTTGTTCAGTCGTGTCTAACTCTTTGAGATCCCATGGACTGTAGTCCATGGAATTCTCTACTTCAGAATACTGGAGCTAGTATCCTTTCCCTTCTCCAGGGAATCTTCTGATCTATGGATCAAACCCAGATCTCCCGCATTGCAGGAGGATTCTTCACCAGCTGAGCCATAAGGGAAGCCCCAAGGAACTCAGGGAGAGACAGCAGATATAATCTGGCAAGGGGGAGCCCTGAGAGACAGTGACTCTCTTTCATTCCACTTCTCAGCCCTTTACATTTTATCAAGCAGTAGTAGCTCAATGTTAGGTCCTTATTAACTCATCCACACTGGAGGCTTCACAAACTGAAAATTCTGATCATCTCAAAGCATTAAGGAAGGAAACAGGTCATGGTTAGCTGGGCTTTGTATTTCAGGCAGTCTGGTCAATACTTTTTCACATAAGATTTATCATGAGCTCATTTATTTTTTAACAATACTGTTGCCAAACTTTGAAAAATTTCCTGACTCTCTTTTTTTTTTTTTTTAGACTGCCTTTATTTATTTATTTTTTTTTTTGGTATTTATTTATTTTTTTACACGAACTCCCAAACATCTCACTCTTAAGCAGGATAAATGATTTCCTTGTTTACATTATCAACTTGCTTAGAAAACCTTTTCTTATCTTTCAGAGTATAGTTTCAGTCAATATACGGTGTTTATTATGAATTACAAGTTAGCATAACTTAGGATACATTGCATTTAATGAGTGATGTGTTTCTCAGAACAGAAGTTTTTTTTTTTTTTTTTTCCTTGTACATATATGATGTATTCTCCCACCAAATGTATGGCACAGCATTTGCATGGCTTTTTCTTTCTTTCTTTTTTTTTTTTTTTGAAAGATATAGTCTCCAATTTCATTAGTTTTTCCTGTGTTGATGGATGGAATGCTATACCACAAGATGACTGTCCCTCATCCTGGTACAAAGTGTTTCCACTTTAATAAATAAAAAATAAAGAAATGGATTCTAAAAAGTCACAGGATATTTCTTTTCTTGTGAAAAGTGTTTTCTCCTTTTAATATTTCTCCAATCAGGCTTCATTATAAATTGCTGTGAGCACTGGTGCAACTTGTCACACAAAAGGTACTAGTCAAGGTTTATAATATACCCTATGATTGGTAGAATCTTAGAATTGATTAAGATACAGTATTTATAAGAATATTTACCTATTTACCACTAGCTGAATAGGCAGCAACAACTCCTGTCACTTTCCAAAAAGAAAATGATCTATGTTTTGTATTATTATATTTCATTAATCTATTTTATTCACTTATGAAAGCTTAGGGTTAATCCATACCTGAATAAAAGGTTTCTTGTCTCAGTCTCAATGTAGCTTTAATATTCATTGGAATTATTCTTTCCTGAATTGATATTTTGTTTGCTCCAATGTGTAATTAAACATGGATTTAAACTTTCTTGTAATAGAAATAAGTCAATAAATGTAGGTTTTCTAAAGTGCTTCAAATAAATATAAACTGACACATCTGATTAAATAGCTGAACATTTTTTACAAAGTAAAATTGCAAATAAACTTTAGGATAATTTGATTGCCTCTGCTGTATGAGGATCTATAATTTGTAGGGAACTGTCAGTGAAACAGAGGCGATAGCTGCCATCTTTTTTTTTTTTTTTTTCGTTTGTTTGTTTAGCTATTTACTTTTCTAAGCTGATCTATTCTCTGCCTTAAAATTATTAAGAAATTTGACTCCATGTCAACCAGTGATCTCAAAAGTTGACACATTTTCACTATCTCTGTTGGGACCGAGGGATCCTGGTGTGCTGAATGAAAGCTAAGAGGTCAAGATTCTGAGACGCAATGACAAATTTTACTCTGAGGAAAGGATCTGAGGGCTTAATTCCTTTAATGCTGTGAAGGTGCAAGTTTTTGCCATCAGCTCATAGAGCAGAGCTTCAAATTTTTGCCCTTAGTTTTCTGATAATAATTTTACACCCCCCCCTTTTTTTTTTTGCTCACATCTATATTTCCAGTACTATCATTGTAACTCCTAACATTTTAATCCTCTTGTTTTGTGGAACTAATTTCAGTTATATTACTCTAATAAAAATGAAGGCAGAAGAATTTACTATTTAATTTAAACATATAGACCTATTCTTTTTAAAGTAAATGTTCCAAGTTGTTTTTATTACTTATTGATTATGTCTGTATGCTGATCTTTCATCCTCCAAACCATGCTGGCTTCTCTGAATTTATTAACTGAAATACAAGACTTAGAATCTGATGAAATTACCTACCCACATTTATAAACCATTAATTTTTTGAAGGACACCATTAGCTGAGTGTGCCCATAGGCGTAGATGAAATCAGAATCTTACGACAGAACTCATTTTATCTGTCTACCTCGACTTAGTTTCTTCTACAGCTGGGACTTAAAATCAAACTTCGCAATTAAGCCCTGGAGAATGGTTAAAGTAAGATTTTTTTTCAAGTAAAGTTACTAATCTTTATAATTAAAAAAAAATCAATCAAATTCAGGGTCTCTAGCCTCATCTAGTTGTGCCAACTTAGGTAATGCTGACTTTCCATTTCTGTGTACTGTAAGGCAGGCTATTAGACTTTTCGCTTCTGTACACAGAACATACAAAAGTATTTTGTCTTGGACTTAAAACGTTGTCCAAAATTCATAGCTAATTAGTATGTTTCTTTTTTTTTTGCTTTTGCTAGAACATATTTATTTTCAAAGATTTATTTACCTATGACACCCGTAGCTTATCCTTCATTACATTGTTTGAAATCAATCTCTTCTTTTTCTCTCTTCACCTTATGTCTGTCTTTTTCTTCTTTCTATTAGAATAGATGGTGAGAACTGCAAATAAAACGAGTTTATAATAGGTTAATCTCTCAAAATGACATGAGGTGAGGAAGTTCTATTTTTTTATGAAATTTAAGTACTTTTAGGAGATTTTGAATCTACTTGATTTGAAACTTCCATTAGTGCAAAGCAAGAGAAAAAAAATCAATGGCTT
This sequence comes from Oreotragus oreotragus, assembly GCA_006410675.1. Lineage (NCBI taxonomy): Eukaryota > Metazoa > Chordata > Mammalia > Artiodactyla > Bovidae > Oreotragus > Oreotragus oreotragus. The sequence goes on from SJYX01011755.1 coordinate 23,050, forward strand.
TGCTAGAACTATAACTAATAAGCACAATCTTTTTAAAAAGTTATTTTTCAGTTATCCCAAATATTTTTTGGTGGCAAATAGGCTTTCTTGATGCAGAGTTGTACAAGCTTACTCCTTAAGCTTTTTTTTTTTTTTTCAGTCAGTAATGTTTTGCTGATTTTGTGAAATGAACTGTTATTGTTTGGTGTTTTTATGTAATAAGCTGAAGGAAACAGTTGTTTACATAATCTGCATTCTGTATGGTTGTTTCTAAAACTATTAGACTAGGAAGATAAAATTTAAAAATAAAACTGCTAGCAAAATCCAAAATACATACTTATTCCAACAGTCAAATCATTTCTGCATGATCAAACATCCTGATATATTCAAGAAGGAAATGACTAACATTTAAATGTTGCCACCATATCACACTACACTCACAATGGGAAATAAATTAAATATATGGTCTATGGTATGAGTTGAATTGTGATCCTTAAACAGATACAGTGAATTCTTAACCACTGGTGCCCATGAGGGTGACCTTATTGGAATAAAGTTTTTGAAAATGTAATCAAGTTAAGATGAGGTCATTAGGGTAAGCCATAAAACAATAGGACTGGTGTTCTTACAAAAGAGTTGAGACACAGGCATGTAAAGAGAGTGTACCATGTAAAGTGGAGGTAGAGACTGAAGTGCTTAAGCTGCAATCCAAAGGATGCTGAGGACTGCTATCAAACCACCAGAGAAAGATAGAATAGGAAGATTTTTCCCTACAGGGCAGAAAGAGCAAGTCAGGACATGTTTGATTTCAAATTTCTGAGGGTTCAGAACTGTGAGCCAATGCATTTCTGTTGTTTCAAGTTACATAAATTATAGCAGTTCAGTCTGGGCTGGAGGAAGGACAAACTGGAATCAAGATTGCCTGGAGAAATATCAATAACCTCAGATATGCAGATGACACCACCCTTATGGCAGAAAGTGAAGAACTAAAGAGCCTCTTGATGAAAGTGAAAGAGGAGAGTGAAAAAGTTGGCTTAAAGCTCAACATTCAGAAAACGAAGATCATGGCATCTTGTCCCATCACTTCATGGCAAATAGATGGTGAAACAGTGGAAACAGTGTCAGACTTTATTTTGGGGGGCTCCAAAATCACTGCAGACGGTGATTGCAGCCATGAAAGTAAAAGGTGCTTACTCCTTGCAACGAAAGTTATGATCAACCTAGACAGCATATTGAAAAGCAAAGATATTACTTTGCCAACAAAGGTCCATCTAGTCAAGGCTATGGTTTTTCTAGTAGTCATGTATGGATGTGAGAAGAAAAGCTGTGAAGAAAGCCAAGTGCCAAAGAATTGATGCTTTTGAACTGTGGTGTTGGAGAAGACTCTTCTGAGTCCCTTGGACTGCAAGGAGATCCAACCAGTCTATCTTAAAGATCAGTCCTGGGTGTTCATTGGAAGGACTGATGTTGAAGCTGAAACTCCAATACTTTGGCCACCTGATGAGAAGAACTGACTCATTTGAAAAGACCCTTATGCTGGGAAAGATTGAGGGCAGGAGGAAAAGGGGATGACAGAGGATGAGATGGTTGGATGGCATCACCGACTCAATGGACATGGGTTTGGGTGGACTTCAGGAGTTGGTGATGGACAGGGAGGCCTGGCGTGCTGTGGTTCATGGGATCACAAAGAGTCAGACATGACTGAGTAACTGAACTGAGCTGAACTGAAGCAACTCTACTACTACTAAGTCGCTTCAGTTGTGTCCGACTCTGTGCGACCCCAGGCTCCACTGTCCCTGGGATTCTCCAGGCAAGAACACTGGAGTGGGTTGCCATTTCCTTCTCCAATGCATGAAAGTAAAAAGTGAAGTGAAAGGGAAGTCACTCAGTCGTATCCAACTCTTCGCGACCCCGTGGACTGCAGCCTACCAGGCTCCTCTGTCCATGGGATTTTCCAGGCAAGAGTGCTGGAGTGGGTCACCAGTACCTTCTCTGGAAGCAACTCTAGAAAACTGATATATGCTACTGGGTCTATATTAAAAAGAAATGTAATTTCAATTATGGCCTAAATTAGGTTTGGCTCAAAAGAATACATGAGGATATCCAGCACTTAATTGAATGTATCAAAATAAATGCTGTTATGATTATAATCAAATAATATTTTGATTATTTTCTTTATAGGAATAAAGCCTAACATTATTATTTTTAATAAGAATCTAGAATATTCCACATAGTGATTTTAAATGAAATAAATTTTAAAAGTAAGAGATATTCTCTTTTCATAAAGGTGTATTTTTTCCATCCTTATGCATCTTTAAAAGGATTGGCTTTACTGACAGGATCATCCTGCTGTGCAATGCCTTACACTTAATGTGCATCTCTCTTTTACCAGGGAATGAGTTCAGTTCACTTCAGTCGCTCAGTCCTGTCTGGCTCTTTGCAACCCCATGGACTGCAGCATGCCAGGCCTGCCTGTATATCACTAAATTTGGGAGTTTACTCAGACTCATGTCCCTTGAGTTGGTGATGCCATCCAGCCATCTCGTCCTCTGTCATCCACTTCTCCTCCTGCTTTCAATCTTTCCAGCATCAGGGTCTTTTCCAATGAGTCATTTCTTCACATCAGGTGGCCAAAGTACAGGAGTTTCAGCTTCATCAGTCCTTCCAATGAACACCCAGGACTGATCTCCTTTAGGATGGACTGGTTGGATCTCTTTGCAGTCCAAGGGACTCTCAAGAGTCTTCTCCAACACCACAGTTCAAAGCATCACTTCTTTGGTGCTCAGCTTTCTTTATAGTCCAACTCTCACATCCATAACAGCTTCATCAGTCCTTCCAATGAACACCCAGGACTGATCTCCTTTAGGATGGACTGGTTGGATCTCTTTGCAGTCCAAGGGACTCTCAAGAGTCTTCTCCAACACCACAGTTCAAAGCATCACTTCTTTGGTGCTCAGCTTTCTTTATAGTCCAACTCTCACATCCATATATGACTACTGGAAAAACCATAGCTTTGACTAGATGGATTTTGTTGGCAAAGTAATAGCTCTGCTTTTTAATATGCTGTCTAGGTTAATCATAACTTTCCTTCTGAGGAGTAACCATCTTTTCATTTCATGGCTGCACTCACCATCTGCAGTGATTTTGGAGCCCCAAAAAACAAAGTCTGTCACTGTTTCCATGGTTTACCCATCTATTTGCCACGAAGTTTAGGAACTGATGCCACAAACTTAGTTTTCTGAATGTTGAGCTTTAAGCCAACTTTTTCACTCTTCTCTTTCACTTTCATCAAGAGGCTCTTTAGTTCTTCGCTTTCTGCCATAAGGGTGGTGTCATCAGCATATCTGAGGTCATTGATATTTCCACCGGCAATCTTGATTTCAGCTTGTGCTTCATTCAACCCAGCGTTTCTCATAATGTACTCTGCGTATAAGTTAAATAAGCAGGGTGACAATATACAGCCTTGATGTACTCCTTTTTCTATTTGGAACCCGTCTGTATTTCATGTCCAGTTCTTACTGTTGCTTCCTGACCTGCATACAGATTTCCCAAGAGGCAGGTAGGTGGTCTGGTATCCCCATGTAATTCAGAATTTTCCACAGTTTATTGTGATCCACACAGTCAAGGCTTTGGCATAGTCAATAAAGCAGAAATAGATGTTTTTCTGGAACTCTCTTGCTTTTTCAATGATCCAGCAGATGTTGGCAATTTGATTTCTGGTTCCTCTGCCTATTTTAAATCCAGCTTGAACGTCTGGAAGTTCACGATTCACATGTTGTTGAAGTCTTGCTTGGAGAATTTTGAGCATAACTTTACTAGCGTGTGAGATGAGTGCAATTGTGCAGTAGTTTGAGCATTCCTTGGCATTGCCCTTGTTTGGGATTGGAATGAAAACTGACCTTTTCCAGTCCTATGGCCACTGCCTAGTTTTCCAAATTTGCTGGCATATGGAGTGCAGCACTCTCATAGCATCATTTTTAGGATTTGAAATAGCTCAACTGGAATTCGATCACCTCCACTAGCTTTGTTCATAGTAATGCTTCCTAAGGTCTACTTGAATTTACATTCCAGGATGTCTGGCTCTAGGTGAGTGATCATATCATCATGATTAATGGGTCATGAAGAACTTTTTTGTATAGTTCTTCTATGTAATGTTGTCACCTCTTCTTAATATCATCTGCTTCTGTTAGGTCCATATAATTTCTGTCCTATATTGAGCCCATCTTTGCATGAAATGTTACCTTGATATCTCTAATTTTCTTGAAGAGATCTCTAGTCTTACCCATCCTATTGTTTTCCTCTGTTTCCTTGCATTGATCACTGAGGGACTCTCTCTTATCTCTCCCTGTTATTCTTTGGAACCCTTCATTGAAATGGGTATATCTTTCCTTTTCACCTTTGTTTTCACTTCTTTTCTTTTCACAGCTATTTGTAAGGGCTCCTCATACAGCCATTTTGCATTTTTGCATTTCTTTTCCATGGGGATGGTCTTGATCCCTGTCTCCTGTACAATGTCACAAACCTCCATCCATAGTTCTTCAGGCACTCTGTCTATCAGATCTAGTCCCTTAAATCTATTTCTCACTTCCACTGTATAATCATAAGGATTTATGTCATACCTGAATGGTCTAGTGGTTTTCCCTCTTTTCTTCAATTTCAGTCTGAATTTGGCAATAAGGAGTTCATGATCTGAGCCACAGTCAGCTCCTGGTCTTGTTTTTGTTGACTGTATAGAGCTTCTTCATCTTTGGCTGCAAAGAATATAATCAATCTGATTTTCGTGTTGACCATCTGATGATGTCCATGTGTAGAGTCTTCTCTTGTGTTGTTGGAAGTGGGTGTTTGCTATGACCAGTGTGTTCTCTTGGCAAAACTCTATTAGCCTTTGTCTTGCTTCATTCCATACTCCAAGGCCAAATTTTCCTGTTACTCCAGGTGTTTCTTGACTTCCTACTTTAGCATTTCAGTCTCCTATAATGAAAAGGACATCTTTTTTTAGGTGTTAGTTCTAAAAAGTTTTGTAGGTCTTCATAGAACCATTCAACTTCAGCTTCTTCAGCATCACTGGTCAGGGCATAGACTTGGATTACTGTGATATTGAATGGTTTGCCTTGGAAATGAACAGAGATCATTCTGTTGTTTTTGAAATTGCATCCAAGTACTGTATTTTGGACTCTTTTGTTGACTATGAGGGCTACTCCATTTCTTCTCAGGGATTCTTGCCCACAGTAGAAGTATAATTGTCATCTGAGTTAAATTCACCCTTTCCAATCCATTGTAGTTTGCCATATTGAATGGTTTGCCTTGGAAATGAACAGAGATCATTCTGTTGTTTTTGAAATTGCATCCAAGTACTGTATTTTGGACTCTTTTGTTGACTATGAGGGCTACTCCATTTCTTCTCAGGGATTCTTGCCCACAGTAGAAGTATAATTGTCATCTGAGTTAAATTCACCCTTTCCAATCCATTGTAGTTTGCCCATGCCTAAAACATCGATGTTCATTCTTGCCATCTCCTGTTTGACCACTTCCAATTTGCCTTGATTCATGGACCTAACATTCCAGGTTCCTGTGCAATATTGCTCTTTACAGCATCAGACCTTGCTTCCAAAACTGGTCACATCCACACCTGGGTGTTGTATTTGCTTTGGCTCTGTCTCTTCATTCTTTGTGGAGTTATCTCCAGGAGAAAGGAGCAATGACCCCACAAGATACTGACCCAGATTTACTTGTGAGTGTCCAGGAGTCTCCAGCAGAGGTGTGGGTTTTTGGCGTCCTGCTGCAGGGTTGGGGGCTCTGAGTGTAGTAGTACAAGCATGGGATATTTTGATGGAAATTGCCATTATCTTCATTACCTCCACCATAGTTTGTGAAGCCGCTCGGTCGTGTCCGACTCTCTGTGACCCCGTGGGCTGTAGCCCACCAGGCTCCTTCCTCCATGGGGTTCTCCAGGCAGGAGTGCTGCAGTGGGCTGCCATGTCCTTCTCCAGGGGATCTTCCCTTAGGCTTCCCTCCCGGCTCAGATGGTAAAGCATCTGTCTACAATGCGGGAGACCTGGGTTCAATCCCTGGGTCGGGAAGATCTGCTGGAGAAGGAAATGGCAATCCACTCCAGTCCTATTGCCTGGAAAACCCCATGGACAGAGGAGCCTGATAGGTTATGGTCCATGGGATCCCACATGACTGAGCAACTTCACTTTCACTTTCAAATAGCTGGGAGGGAACACAGCTCCACCCATCCACAGAAAATTGGATTAAAGATTTACTGAGTTGGCCCTGCCCATCAGAACAAGACCCAGTTTCCCCCTCAGTCAGTCTGTCCCATCAGGAAGCTTCCATAAGCCTCTTATCCTTCTCCATCAGAGGACAGACAGACTGAAAACCACAATCACAGAAAACTACCAATCTGATCACATAGACCACAGCCTTGTCTAACTCAATGAAGCTATGAGCCATGTCATGTTGGCCACCCAAGATGGATGGGTCATNCTTCCATAAGCCTCTTATCCTTCTCCATCAGAGGACAGACAGACTGAAAACCACAATCACAGAAAACTACCAATCTGATCACATAGACCACAGCCTTGTCTAACTCAATGAAGCTATGAGCCATGTCATGTTGGCCACCCAAGATGGATGGGTCATGGTGGAGTGTTCAGACAAAATGTGGTCCACTGGAGAAAGGAATGGCAAAGCAGGGCAGTATTCGTGCTTTGAGAACCCCATGAACATTATGGAAAGGCAAAAAGATAGGACATTGAAAGATGAACTCCCCAGGTCAGTAGATGTCCAATATGCTACTGGAGATCAGTGGAGAAATAACTCCAGAATGAATGAAGAGATGGAGGTGAAGCAAAAATAACACCTAGTTGTGGATGTGACTGGTGATAGAAGCAAGGGAATGAGTAGCTTAGTCTAACTTATAAATTATAACTTAACAAGGAAATAAAACTAAAGTTATAAACATTTTGAGAAAAGATCTGGCAATGTCTTTTTAAAGACAAGCCTAAAGATACTTGGAACAATAGACTGGTTCCAAACAGGAAAAGGAGTACATCAAGGCTGTGTATTGTCACCCTGCTTATTTAACATATATGCAGAGTACATCATGAGAAATGCTGGGCTGGAAGAAGCACAAGCTGGAATCAAGATTTCTGGGAGACAATATCAATAACCTCAGATATGCAGATGACACCATCCTTACGGCAGAAAGTGAAGAGGAACTAAAAAGCCTCTTGATGAATGTGAAAGAGGAGAGTGAAAAAGTTGGCTTAAAGCTCAACATTCAGAAAATGAAGATCATGGCATCTGGTCCCGTCACTTCATGGCAAATAGATGGGGAAGCAGTGGAAACAGTGTCAGACGTTATTTGGGGGGGCTCCAAAATCACCAGAGATGGTGATTGCAGCCATGAAATTAAAAGACGCTTACTCCTTGGAAGGAAAGTTATGACCAACCTAGATAGTATATTGAAAAGTAGATATATTACTTTGCCAAGAAAGGTCCGTTTAGTCAAGGCTATGGTTTTCCCAGTGTTCATGAATGGATGTGAGAGTTGGACTGTGAAAACTGAGCGTTGAAGAATTGATGCTTTTGAACTGTGGTGTTGGAGAAGACTCTTGAGAGTCCCTTGGACTATAAGGAGATCCAACCAGTCCATCCTAAAGGAGATCAGTCCTGGGTGTTCACTGGAAGGACTGATGCTTAAGCTGAAACTCCAATCCTTTGGCCACCTCATGTGAAGAGTTGATTCATTGGAAAAGACCCTAATGCTGGGAGGGATTGGGGGCAGGAGGAAAAGTGGACGACAGAGGATGAGATGGCTGGATGGCGTTACCAACTCGATGGACATGAGTTTGTGTGAACTCTGGGAGTTGGTGATGGACAGGCAGGCCTGGCGTGCTATGATTCTTGAGGTCACAAAGAGTCAGACACAACTGGGTGACTGAACTGAACTGAAAGCTCCTTCTGTCATATGACCCCATAACTGTACTCCTAGATATTTACTCACTCACAGTGGCTCAGACAGCAAAGAATCTGCCTGCAATGCAGGAGACCAGGTTTAACTCCTCGATTGGGAAGACCCCTCGATTGGGAAGAAGGAAATGACAACCCGCTCCAATATACTTGCCCAGAGAATCCCAAGGACAGAAGAGCCTGATGGGTACAGTCCATGGAGTTGCAAAAAGTTGGACATGACTGAGTGACTAACATGCACACATATTTACCGAAGAGCAGTAAAAGCAAATGTCCACACCAGCTTGTCAAGAAAGCTCATATAGATTTAAGAAAAACTGGTAAAAACTGATAAGTTCCTAAGTTGCCATCAACAGACTAGATTTTAAAAAGTAAGTCATATTCATATGATGGAAAACTGCTCAGCAATAAAAATAAAGGTATTATCAATAAATACAATAGCATATATAAATCTCAAGAGATGAGAATGAAGTTTATACAAGAAAGTATATGTAGAATGGTTTCGTTTATATAAAGTTCTGAAATAGGTGAAATTAATCAAGTTTGTGGTTACATCTGGGGTTTGATGGGAAAGGAATCTGGCTATAAAAAAGCATGAAGACTTTTATTGCATAATGATAATGACCTGTACCTTGATAGTCAATTGGATTGCAAAGTTGTGCACAGCTGTCATAAGGTATCAAGTAATACACTTAAGATTTGTGCAGTTTATCATACAGACATTTTATTTTAAAATAAATTCACAAAAAAATGACCTTTACTCAGTCACGTCCGATTCTTTGCAACCCCATGGACTGTAGCCCATTGTATTTTCCACGCAAGAGTACTGGAGCGGGGTGCCATGTCCTCCTCCAGGGCCAAGGGATTGAGTCAAATCTCCTGCATCTCCTGCACTGGCAGGTGGATTCTTCACCACTGTGCCACTAATTAAAAAATAATTGACCTTTAAATGATTACACATATGTTAAAGTTTTTAGGAATATGTATACCTGATTTTTTAAAAAATAAATAAAAGGAAGGATTGAACTGTAGGTAGATGGAGGGATAACTGATAAATCAAGTATAGTAACATATTACCAGTGGGTGTGTTCATATGGGCATGCATGCATGCTCAGTTGCCTCAGTGTGTCCAACTCTGTGACCCCCATGGACTGTAGCCCACCAAGCTCCTCTGTCCATGGGGATTCTTCAGGCAATACTGGAGTAGGCTGCCATTTCCTCCTCTAGGTGATCTTCCACACAAAGGGACTGAATCCACGTCTCTTATGTCTCCTGCCTTCGCAGGTGGGTTTTTACCACTAGTGCCACCTTGGGGGGGGTGTTACTATAAAGTTCATTCCTTTTTTTCAACATGTTTGAAAATGTTACTTTTAAAAACGTATAAAATTTTCATTGTTTATTTTACTTATTCAAAAAATATCTAAATTCCTATTTTGTGCCAGATACATTTAGAGAGAAAATACAAAGGAAATAGCAAACTTACCCTTATTGTGTTTAGAATTTTCATATCTAATTTCTCTCTAAATATAATTGCTGAAAACTTTGAATCTATATAAATCTATAAAGGCTTATGAGACTAATAGCAACTTCACTTTCACTTAGAGATCTGGAGAACAGGAATAAAAAAGAATTTTTTTTTTTTTTTGAAAAAAGAAAAAAAGAAAAGCTTGATTTCTTGCTTTGGTCATGTAACAGCCTAATGATGATGGTTTTGATTTTAATAAATAAACCATTTAACAAAGAAGCAGGATGGCAAAACATAAAAAATCTGAGAAGTAAACACAGAGGCATTTTCTTCTGCTTAAATCAAATATAGAAGTCTTCAAGGGTTAATTCTTTTGTACTAATGTTTAGTATGAACCTATTTTTGTTAATACACTGTGCAAAGTATTTTATAGTCATTCTTTTATTTGACATTCAAAATAAGTTTGTGATATTCGATTTTTATTCTTACTTATACTTTTTTCAAAGAGGACTTCAAGGAGAAAAGACATCTAAAGTCACAGTGGACTTCCATAATATTATTAGATCCAATTCAATCCAAAAGTGCTCAGTCAGCTGCTAGAATTGTATTAGGAAAACTACCATATTATCCCAACTCTTTAAATTGCCTCCTAATCCAAAATCCTCAATTCCAGTTGAGCTATTTCAAATCCTAAAAGATGATGCTGTTAAAGTGCTGCGCTTGATATGCCAGCAAAGTTGGAAAACTCAGCAGTGACCACAGGACTGTAAAATGTCAATTTTCATTTCAATCCCAAAGAAAGGCAATGCCAAAGAATGCTCAAACTACCCACAATTACACTCATCTCACAGACTAGCAAAGTAATGCTCAAAATTCTCCAAGACAGGCTTCAACAGTACATGAAGCATGAACTTCCAGATGTTCAAGCTGGATTTAGAAAAGTCAGAAGAACCAGAGATCAAATTGCCAACATCTGTTGGATCACTGAAAAAGCAAGAGAATTCCCGAAAAAGAACTAATTCTGCTTTATTGACTATGCCAAAGCCTTGACTGTGTGGATCACAACAAACTGTGGGAAATTCTTAAAGAGAAGGGAATACCAGACCACCTGACCTGCCTCCTGAGAAATCTGTATGCAGGTAGAGAAGCAACAGTTATAACTGGATATGGAACAACAGACTGGTTCCAAATAGGAAAAGGAGGATGTCAAGACTCTATATTGTCACCCTTTTTATTTAACTTTTATGCAGAGTACATCATGAGACATACTGGAGTGGATGAAGCACAAGCTGGAATCAAGATTGCCAGGAGAAATATCAATAACCTCAGATATGCAGATGACACCACCCTTATGGCAGAAAGCAAAACAGAACTAAAGAGCCTCTTGATGATAGTCACAAAGGAGAGTGAAAAAGTTGGCTTAAAGCTCAACATTCAGAAAACTAAGATCATGGCATCTGGTCCCATCACTTCACGGCAAATAGATGGGGAATAGTGGCAGACTTTATTTTTGGGGGCTCCAAGATCACTGCAGATGGTGACTGCAGCCATGACATTAAAAGACGCTTGCTCCCTGGAAGAAAAGTTAGGACCAACTTGTGGAGTCGCTCAGTCATGTCCGACTCTTTGCGACCCCATGGACTGTAGCCTACCAGGCTCCTCCCTCCATGGGATTCTCCAGGCAAGAGTACTGGAGTGGGTTGCCATTTCCTTCTCCAGGGGATCTTCCCGACCCAGGGATCGAACCCAGGTCTTCCACATTCCAAGCAGATTCTTTAACCTCTGAGCCACCAGGGAAGCCACCAGGACCAACTTAGATAGCATATTAAAAAGGAGAGACACTACTTTGCCAGCAAAGGTCCGTCTAGTCAAGGATATGGTTTTTCCAGTAGTCACGTATGGATATGAGAGTTGGACTATAAAGAAATCTGAGCATCGAAGAATTGATGCTTTTGAACTCTGGTGTTGGAGAAGACTCTTGAGAGTCCCTTGGACTGAAGGAGATCCAACCAGTCTATCCTAAAGGAAACTGGTCCTGAATGTTCATTGGAAGGATTGATGCTGAAGCTGAAACTCTAATACTTTGGCCACCTGATGATAAGAACTTACTCACTTGAAAAGACCCTGATGCTGGGAAAGACTGAGGGTGGGAAGAGAAAGGGATGACAGGATTAGATGGTTGTATGGCATTATCGACTTGATGGACATGAGTTTGAGCAAACTCTGGAAACTGATGATGGACAGGGAAGCCTGGCATGCTGCAGTCCATGTGGTCACAAAGAGTCGCACACCACTGAGTGACTGACTGAACTGAATCCAAAATTGAAGCAAATAAGTATTTTGACCTTTGTTTATGGTATGGCCCTACTAATGTGTGCAGGGCTGAACAACAACCTGGGTCAGTGACGCATACTCAGCTAGCTCACTGACACCCAGCAACTGGATTTTAGATACAGGCCAGTAAATGACCAAAGAAAGTTTTCTAAGTCAGTGGCTACAGTGCTGAAACTTCCTTGGAAACAATAAAAACCTAGGGGCAAAATTATTAAGAAACACTTGTATCATTCATCTTTTTTCCCAGTGATTTTATTGCTATTCAGTAAACTGCTCAAATTAGAAGAGGACCCCCCCCCCCCCACCTAGTGTGTGCACGCTCAGTCACCAAGTTGCATCCAACTCTTTATGACCATTTGGACTGTAGCCTGCCAGGCTTCTCTGCTCATGGAATTTTCCAGACAAGAATACTGGAGTGGGTTGCCATTTCCTTCTCCAGGGGATATTCCTGACCCAGAGATTGAACCTGTGCTTCTGCATTGGCAGGGGGATCCTTTATATCACTATGCCACCTTGGATACTAATCAATAGACTCTAGAAGATGTTAAAATTTTAAGAATAGTTTTATCTTTCTCTTATCCAGATATACCCATACATATATACATATGTATATATACATATCTATATGTGTGTATGCACACGCACGTGTGTGCATGCTCAGTAGTGTACAACTCTGCTACCCTTTGGACTATAGCCTTCCAGTCTCCTCAAGTTTTGGGAGTTTTCAGGCAAGAATACTGAAGTGGGCTGTCATTTCCTCCTCCAGTGGATCTTCCTGACCCATGGATTGGGTGAGCTGCATCATGGGACTGCCTTCATGCACCAGTGAGCCACTTTGCTCACCCTGAGAGTATCCCCATGCTTGAGGGACATGAGATTAGGTAGAAGATAAAAATCTCCATGACAATTCAAGAGAAACCACAGAAGGAAAGACTTTTTCTCCCTATGTAACGAGTCCCACAAGTTCATTTTATCCTAGGCCCTGAAAATTATTCTGCTTATCAGGGTATTTTATTGCTGCTTACCTAGTCTATCTCTTGCCCTTTACAAACCTCACCTCCTATTTCTAAAACGTGCAGTGTCAAACAAAAAGTTCAGCAAAAACTGAACATTTAAAAGAGTTAAGAGAAATGGGAGGCAATTCCTTTTAGAATCAGGCATGACTCTACACCCCAAATCTGGAGAGTGTGAATAGCAAGTCCCTTGTAATGCTATCACTTTTTTTTTTTAAACACACTTGCTTGTTCACTTCAGTTTTCTCATGCAAATACTGTGAAAGCAAAGCTGTGATGTACTCATAAAAATCTTATTCAAATTCCAATTCTGCCACTTGGGCAAATACTTAACTCTTCTTAGCCTGTTTCACTCTTCTATGAAATGATTATAATAATGGCCTTGCAGTATTGTTCTGATTGAATGGTGTATTATGATACAAATACATCGTATAATGCCTAGCATATGGTACAGGCACATTCTCCAGAAAAAAATATACATATACAATTTTTAAAATATCTTATATTTTAATATTTCATTCATACATGGTAAACTCATTTTACATGAAGTACAAAGAATCTGTAATTTTAGTTGGAATGATAACAAGTTATTTATAGCATTTCTAAAGCTGTGTCCACTGTACTTGGGTAAGCCCATCAACTATCATTATGTGGAAGAGTTGAGATGGCAAAGAGTGTCCTTCAGTGGCAAATCTAAAGTTAATCCATGGGGGTTGGAACTCCTTGGTTCCAAGCAAAGTATTTAGAGTCTTTCACATGCCATATTTTTTCTTAGATATTGAGAATTTCCTGGATTGTTTTGATATATAACAATGTGGTTCTATATTAACTTAATTGGCATGCTTTAATAGATTTAGAGTAATGGCTAATGTCTATGATAATCCACAATTAGTGAAACATAACACTGGATATCTTCTTTGCTTCTATTATAAGGTAAACAATATTTATGAAATTACAGCAGTTTGAAGTATAATAAAATTAAGTAAAAATTAAGTATAATAAAATAAGCTATAATTTCTTACTGGTTTCCTCTAAATAGTCTCTGAGAAATTATGGAAGGTATTTACAGATGCAGCACCTAACTCATGTAGACTTATAATGAAATCTCACAGCTTAGGTCAGAACTGTGGAAAAACAACTTGTACAGAGACAAATTGTACTGCTATTAAAATGTCATGGTCCTGTTTTCAAGATCATGAAATCTTTGACTTTAGGCATAAGTATCACAATCTGCTTACTACAAGATATTATGTAAATCATTTTCTAATAGCTGCAGTATATGCAGTAACTCAAGTGTAGACAAGTAATGATTAGCAGAGGGCAGCATAAGACCTCTAAAATATTTAACCAAAAGCAGAACAAATCACATTTTTATAAATGAGAAAATCCAGGAGAAAAAAAAATTAATTAGTCTTCATGAACTTACAAAAACTATGCGATCAATAAAGAACAGAGCTTATTTGGAAAGATGGGGCAATATGGTTTTGTAGGCAACCCACACCAGTACTCTTGCCTGGAAAATCCCCTGGATGGAGGAGTCTGGTAGGCTGCAGCCCATGGGGTAGCTAGGAGTCGGACATGACTGAGCGACTTTGCATTCACTTTTCACTTTTATGCGCTGGAGAAGGAAATGGCAACCCACTCTAGTGTTCTTGCCTGGAGAATCCCAGGGACGGGGGAGCCTGGTGGGCTGCCGTCTATGGGGTCGTACAGAGTCGGACACGACTGAAGGGACTTAGCAGCAGCAGCAGCAGCAGGTTAACTAAATTACATCTTAGCAAGGAAACTAATATGATAAAGACAACTAGGTCCTAATGACCAAGATTATTAGGAATAATATTTTGGTTGGTGATAAATGCTAGACACAAAAAGGGAAAGCTTATGTGTTTCTAAAAACATTTTCCAAATGATCTACAATACATATGGAAGAAGAGCCAGCACCGTGAAATGGGATGCACAAATGTGAAACAAGTTTAAATCATTGTTGAAATTGTAGGGACCAAAGTAGTATTTGGAATTAATTCCAGCTGAAGTAACTAAATAAATCACTCTGCTTCAATGAATTAAAGCAAACCATAGTTGTTCTCATGTAGGCCTATGTTTCTTGCTCTGTATTCACTGGAAAGGGACAAACAGTTCCTATATTTATTATTTCAGGAAGCAATATAGTACCACCCCCTCAGATTTCTCACATTATCTTTTTCTATCCTTTGACCATTCACTCTCTGTGTAGAAAATATTTAAAGCTTAGCACAAAAGAATGAAGTTTGTAGGACATTTTAACAGCACAGAGTAGAGCTGATAAAAATAGAAGATAAAGAGAGACATAAGAAATAGAATAAGAAACCTACAGCTGAAATCAGAGAAAAATACTAAATCTAAAGCCATTTGATCTCCATTATGTAAAAACCACTATGTTTGAATTCTTAAAATCTCCCAAAATCTGCCTGATTCAAAAAATAAGAAAAAATATAGTTATTTTATTTTGTTTTCAAGCTTTTGGTTTATAAAGAATATTAATGAATCCAATGTGTGAAAGTGAAAAGTGAAAGTGAAGTGGCTCAGTCATGTCTGACCCTCAGTGACCCCATGGACTGCACTCTACCAGGCTCCTCCGTCCATGGGATATTCAAGACAAGAGTACTGGAGTGGGGTGCCATTGCCTTCTCTGGTTTAGACACACTAGCAAATTTTAACTTCACTTTCATTTTTCACTTTCATACACTGGAGAAGGACAACCCACTCCAGTGTTCTTGCCTGGAGAATCCCAGGGACAGGGGAGCCTGGTGGTCTGCCATCTCTGGGGTCGCACAGAGTTGGACACGACTGAAGCGACTTAGCAGCAGCAAACATTGTTTAGGCACTTACTGTGTGCCAGTTCCTGCTGCAAGTGCTTCACATATATCATGCTATTTAGTCTTCAAAATGTTTGATATTCTCACCTTAAAGATGAGGAAATTGATGCTAGGGGATGAAAGATACTTGCCCAAAGTTTAATCTTAGTTATCTAAATGAATCTAAAATCAGTAAATAGAGACAGAAGTAAATGAAAGAATGAACTTGCTAAGCAGTGTCCAGATGACCCCAAAGTAAAAGAATAACATTTAATTGGTGTCCAGTTCTGACCCCATTGGAATTAATTTTTACTGATGTGAATGCCCTTGGATGTATTAATATTTGCTAATAATCTGTTACTAGCTGCATGGCCTTTAATACGTTGCTTAACCTGTCTGAGTCTCACTTTCTGGTTATAAGGATGTCAGTAGCTACTGTCTAGGATTGTTGGAGAATTAAGTGAAATAGTCCATGAAAGAGTTTCACATAGTTCTTGGAATTGAGTAAGCAATTAATGGTTGACCATTAACCTTTTATATGAATGGAGAGGAATGAGGTACCTGGATCAGACCTGATAAGTATGTAAACATTGATGGTTTCATTTGCTTTAGATGAAGTCAGAGTAACATGAATACGGCCCATCATTACTTAATAAGCTGGTAAACTTTTCCTATGTGCCAAATAGTATTAATGGAAATATAGAATTACAGAAAAAATGTGGTTTTCCAGTGACCTATCACGGACTCGATGGACGTGAGTCTGAGTGAACTCCGGGAGATGGTGATGGACAGGGAGGCCTGGCGTGCTGCGATTCATGGGGTTGCAAAGAGTCGGACACGACTGAGCAACTGAACTGAACTGAACTGATTATGACCAAAGGCACCATGTACTGCATTTCTCTTACATGCTGACACTTTGAAATAAGGTCTAATAAAGAGAGCTGGTTATGCTGAGATGATAATAACAAAGTCAAGGTTGTAGGTTTGATGCCTGAAATAAACCAGTTAGTGTGATATAAGGAAATGGTCTGCATTTTGTTCCAGACAATGCTGGAATATTGAAACTGACACAGGATGAAAAGGAAGAAAGGGTACTCCTCAGCCCTGGAAAACTGAGACTCAAGTTCTACAGGTTTGTTAGTGTCTGCTGAATTTTCAAATCCTGATGACGTGTCAGGCCCTGTGCTAGGCCTTTCTATCTGTCACGCGAGTGTATGTTCCTCGGTTCTTTGTCTCATCACAACAAAGATTTGGAGTGACGGACATTAAAGCCCGCTCGGCACGTCACAGCTGTCAGGTCTTGGATAGACTGTGTTATAGCTCTCAGGTCTCGAATGGACCATGTTATAGCTCTTAGACAAATCAGTGTTACAGCTCAGTGTCACGGCTCTATTTTATTTAGAAGATAGCAGGAAAATCTATTTTCGAGGCATGAGGGCACGTCAATCCAAAGACACGAGGAGAAGAGCGCTCCAGCGCGCAGGAGAGAGAGCGAGCTAGCTTTGGCTCCTCTGTTTATATGTTTCTCTCTCCCTGGGCCTGTCCTATGTAAATTGGGCCAGCCAGGAGTGGTGTTAGTTTTACCTGAGGTCCTCACTCCGGTCCTCGGACCTTCTTTTGTTCTATTTTCGCGGGCTTTTCCTTTTCTTGTCTTTTAGCCACCACCGTTTTGGACTCCTTTTTCCTATTCTACCTACCTAACATATCTGTCATCTTATTAAATGTAGTATCAGTCAGCAATGTAGGTTTTCTTTCCCCAAACATTAATCATTTATGAATCTTAGAGAAGTGAGGAATCTTGTCCAGTTTCCCTTGAAGATCAAGTGGTGGAACTGGAACTTGATCTTGGTTTTTCCCCCCTGAATTCTTGACCTCTCAGCTTTACATTTTTGCTTCAAGGTGGTTATATGGTGTTTACAGCTTTGTTAATGAAAGCCATTTGACTTCCTTCTGAACATAAGATGTGTTTTTGCTTAGTACTCAAAACGTTTAAAGACTATGAAATGCTAGCAAAATCGTGAAGGTGACTCTGACAACCATCCACTGAATGAGTTTAGTGCTAGATTATTCTCTCATTACCCTGTTTGCTCATTCAAATGAACCTTTAAAAAGTTTCATATATTCATTTTTCTACTGACTTCATAGATAGGGTAAGAAGAAGTAACAAATTATTTAAGTAATTCACTTACTCCTCTCTGATGTTTTGCCTTGAAATTTGCATACAATATACATAATTCATGTGTCATAGAGTTAAAATAATTTCTAAATTTTCTAGTTTCAGGTAAGTATATCTTATAGTAAAAAGTCAGTTTTAAAAATCAGTGAAGTGATTATTTGAGTCATAACCAGATATCAAATACCCGATACCCAGATTACTGTAGTTAAAATATTTCCTGGAGCAAAAATCAAGCATTTTAGAAACGGGCATTAATTCTGTTCAGTTCAGTTCAGTTGCTCAGTTGTGTCAGACTCTTGGTGACCCCATGAATCGCAGCATGCGAGGCCTCCCTGTCCATCACCAACTCCCGGAGTTCACTCCGATTCGCATCCATCGAGTCAGTGATGCCATCCAGCCATCTCATCCTCTGTCGTCCCCTTCTCCTCCTGCCCCCAGTCCCTCCCAGCATCAGAGTCTTTTCCAATGAGTCAGCTCTTCACATGAGGTGGCCAAAGTACTGGAGTTTCAGCTTTAGCATGATTCCCTCCAAAGAAATCCCAGGGCTGATCTCCTTCAGAATGGACTGGTTGGATCTCCTTGCAGTCCAAGGGACTCTCAAGAGTCTTCTCCAACACCACAGTTCAAAAGCATCAATTCTTCGACACTCAGCTTTATTCACAGGCCAACG
>SJYX01011755.1:49551-85535 GCA_006410675.1 Oreotragus oreotragus
TTCGGGGAAGGCAATGGCACCCCACCCCAGTACTCTTGCCTGGAAAATCCAATGGACGGAGTAGCCTGGTGGGCTGCAGTCCATGGGGTCGCTAACAGTCGGACAGACTGAGCGACTTCACTTTCACTTTTCTCTTTCATGCATTGGAGAAGGAAATGGCAACCCACTCCAGTATTCTTGCCTGGAGAATCCCGGGGAGGGGGGAGCCTGGTGGGCTGCCATCTATGGGGTCACACAGAGTCGGACACGACTGAAGTGACTTAGCAGCAGCAGCAGTATAGTATTGGGGCTTTCCTTGTGACTCAGCTCGTAAAGAATCTGCCTGCAATATGGGAGACCTGGGTTCGATCCCTGGGTTGGGAAGATCCCCTGGAGCAGGGAAAGTCTACCCACTCCAATATTCTGGTCTAGAGAATTCCATGGAATGTACAGTCCACGGGGTCACAAAGAATTGGATAAGACCAAGCAACTTTCACTTTCAGTATACTATTGTGTGAGTATACCATAGTTCATTCAACCAATGTCTTATGTGTGTGTTTTTTCACAATATTTTTTAGTTACAAATAATGTTCTTTGTTCATATGATTTCTTTCTTTTTTTTTTTTTTACATTCTTGAAGGTGTATTTTCAAGGAAAATTATTAGATGCAATTTAAAAGGTAAGCTTACTTGTGGTTTTGTTAGATATTGTCAAATTCTCCTCCCATAAAGGTGTGGGAGACATTCTCACCAACAATGTATAAAAGTCTCTTTCCTCATGGCTCTATCAACAGAATGTGCTATTAAGTTTTGTAATTTTTACCAAATCTAGTAATTGAGAAATGGTATCTCAGCACAGGTATAATTTCTATTATAACTAAAGTTGTCCATCTTTTCAAATGTTTAAAAGTCATTTAAAATCTTTATCTGTGAATTGTCTGTGACTTTTGCTTATTTTGGCATTGGGTTTTTGACATTTCTCTCCTTCAGTTTTAGAATTCTTTATGTGTTAGGATGGATATTAGCCTTTTATCTCTGATGTATGTTAATCATAGCTATTTTTAAATCTGTGTGAGTCTGTGGGACTGTTTCTGTTTCATTAAAATTAATTCTTCTGTTCCTCTTTGCTAGTAGACTTGGTATGTTTGAGTGAAGTCCAGTCTTTGTGTATAAAATGATGATGTACAGGCTCTGGATGGTGGTGTTTCCCTTCAGAGATGATTTCAGTTTCTACTAGCTGACCGATGATATTTGGGTAGCTAATCTTGATCAAGGCTTGTCAATGTAAAGTTTGCCTTCATTCTAAGGGAGTAATACTTCTTGGGTTGAAACTGAAAGTCTAGAGTCTTCGCCTTCCTCCTTGCAGCCCTGAGAGCTCATTTTTGGGTCCTCAGTGTAATGAGACTGTCGTCTCCTCCTGAGACTTTAGCCGCATACAGTTGCTTCAGCTGATTTCTCTCTTTTCTCTGAGCATGTGCAGCTTGAGAGTCAGCAAAGACCTTGAGGGATATTTGCTCACTTTCTCCAGGATGTTGGCCTTTCAATTTTTGTCAACTCTTCCACCACTTCAAGACTACATACTGAAAGCTCTGCTGCTGCTGCTGCTAAGTTGCTTCAGCCGTGTCCGACTCTGTGCGACCCCATAGGTGGCTGTGATTTCTTCAGCCTTTATTCCCCATGTGGCAGATTAACGAATGCCCTGATGAGAGACAGCAGTGGCAAGAGTGTTACCCTGTCCTCGGGGGTGCAGCCTGGAGAGTCCTGCTGCCTTGATTTTTCTCTTCAAACTTCCACACAGCTTTCCTTGTATGTTTCATCTAGTCCCTGTAGTTGTTCTCAGAGGGGTTATTCTGATACTGGTTATTCCATCATAGATGGTAGCAGCAGTCATCTTTCCACTGAGCACATCTCTTTAAATTTGTATGGAAATGAGAGAACACAGTCAAATTGATAAAACATTTTAAAATAACAAGAAAATTGGCCTGCTTGTACACTGCTATGGAGGATATAAATTGGTACCACCTTTCTGGAGGTCATTAACTTATATCAAAATCCTTAACAATTTACTCTTTGACCCAGCAATTCTGCTTCTAAGTATTTATCCTAAGAAGGTAATCACAGATGTGTGTGAAGGTTTATTTACAAAGATTCCAATCCCAATGAACAAACTTGGAATCAAAATCCTCAGTATGCAACAAAAGAATATTTGATAAATTGTGGTGCTTCTATACAATGGAATATAATAGAATCCAGAAATGCAAGTGACATAAGAGAATGTTTAAGTGTTTTTATTACTTTCTTCTAGAGAAGGGCATGGCAACCCACTTTTCTTGCCTGGAGAATCCCCAAGGACAGAGGAGCCAGGTGGGCTACAGTCCATGGGGCTGCAAAGAGTCGTACATGACTGAGCGACTAAGTACAGCACAGCATAGACATTCTCTATTTAACATTAGTGAGTATCGTTAAGCACAGGAGATGACAAAGCAACATGAGCAGTATGATCCTGCTGAAGAATGTGTATGCAGGTATATAAGACTGGAATAATGCACATGGAAGTGTTAATAGCTGGTATTGTTGGGTTTTTTCCTCCTTTTGTTTGTGCATCATCTAAACATTTTCCATAGGACTTACTTTTGTTCTAAAAGAAAATTAATGCCCTCAAAAGAAAAACCTTACAGTTGATAGGCCCAATTGGTAATATTTTCTAGTAAACATTTTATTTTATGCTTGTTGCCTAATCTCTGTCTTGATGCCCTTAGTGATGGTACAGATTTTGTCAGAAACGGTGCCCTCCTTGAAATACTTTGTGGAGCAGAGCACCTCTGTAGAAATGTACTTTAAACTCTTACTGGTCAAATTCAGACAAAGCCTTCACCTGTTTCTGTCAGTGTGTGTCAAAAGCTTTTAAATAAGGAATCCTTTTTAAAAAGTCAGTAGGTTTGTGGTAAGGACCCGGATTATCAGGGAACATTTATTTCCTAGCCAAAAAAAAAGAGTCTCATTTCCTTTTGAAACCAATGGTCAAGATTTAATGCAATTGCCTTTGTAAAACTAAAATCAAGATTTCTGAAGACCATTCTCACCATCTGTTGCTTTTTCTCTTGAAGGTACTGTCCAAGGCAGCAGCCCCACTATGACCTCTTGGGTTTCGAGGCTCCTTCCTAGGAATGGCCGTTCCTTGGCTACAGCATCAGAGAACCAGTGAGCTGAGGATCGCCATCGGCACCAGGAGGCCTACGGGTACTTCTTGCCCATCCAGACAAGGTGGCAGGACAATGACCAGTACGGCCACGTGAACAGTGTTGTGTACCACAGCTACTTCGACACGATTATCAACCAGTATTTGATCAGGTAGGTGCGGGCTCTGCATCCCCCATCCTCATGTCTGCTTTCTAGCATGCTCTGGTGGGGGCAAGTGCAGGGCATTCTGGGAGGAGATGCCCATTTTCCTCTAGTGTTTTTGCTGGTATGGCCCCTTTGTTGAGCCAGCTTGAAGTCAGGCTATTCTGGAGAACAGCTGGACCACTAGGTGAGCGAGGAGGATGCTGTTGCCCTGGTGCTCCTGCAGTCGCAGGTGTTTGTCTATCTTGGTCCTTTGCACTAAATTGTCAGCAAATGTGCAGGCTTTGAATCTCAATTAAGCAACTACACAACAAGCCATGTAATATCCAAACCCTGAAACTTGAGCAGACAGTAACATCAGCCCTCAAGGCCTTTTTGTGAGGAAAGCAGCTGCTTCCCTCACCGAGGGCACATAAAAGGGGAGGAGAGAGAGACTAAAGAGTAAAGAAGCATATTGTAGCCTCTGAACACCATGATGACAGGATTGCTGCCTGAAGTGTGTTTGCAAGATTGGTTAGTGTATGTTTGTTAATATCATTCTCTATATCAAAGACTGGAAAAAAAAAAAAAAGACTGGGCTGCACAGAGTGCTGTGTAAATCCCAGCTCCAACTTGTATTGCCTGTGTAGTTTGGATCAAATTATTTAATCTTTTTGAGTCTTTTGTAAAAATAACTCACATATATTGAGAATGTTTTCTGTGTCTAGCACTGTGAAGCCTTTTGCACAGCCTTTCTTGTTTAATCCTAAAACAACGTGATTAGAGAGTAGCAGATTGTCGGTCCACTGCCTGAACCCCCTTGCCTGTACCTTTCAGGGCATGCTGGCCTAACTGTCAGTGATCAACACTAACATTTCTTTGCCTAAGGACTTTCTCTGGCCACCAAAGCCCCTTTTGCAGGCAGGCCAGAAATGCAAGGAATCAGTGCTCCCTAAAAGCAACCTTCATTCACTGACTGATGGGAGTTAGTATATAATATGAATATCCCAACTTCCTTACTCCTTGGATAAGTTACCTGAGCTGCACACTGTACACAGGCTCCTAGGCTTGCCTAGTGGGATTAGGCTCCATTTCCCAGATTGGTAGCTTGAAAAAAACTGAGATAAAATTTACATACCATAAAATATGAAAGTGAAAGTCGCTGGGTCGTGTCGGACTCTTTGCAACTCCATAGACTATACACTCCATGGAATTCTCCAGGCCAGAATACTGGAGTGTGTAGCTTTTACCTTCTCCAGGGGATTTTCCCAACCCAGAGAGCAAACCCAGGTCTCCCGCATCACTGGCGGATTCTTTCCCAGCTGTGCCACAAGGGAAGCCCGCCATAAAACATGCTATTTTAAAACCATTTAAGCATGGTGATTTTAGTATATTCACAATGTTGTCTAGCCATCACCACCATCTAATTCCAGAATTCCCTCACCGCCCCGCCACCCCTTAAAAGAAACCCCATATCTTTTAGTAGGCATTCTCAGTTTCTCTCTCCTCCATCCTCTGTCTCCATAGATTTGCCAATTCTGGACATTTCATATAAATGGAATCATACTATATGTGATCTTTTGTGTCTGGTTTCTTTCACTTAGCATTACGTTTTCAAGGTGGTCAATATTGCAGCTTTTATTAGTACTTTGTTTCTTTTTATGGCCAAATAATAACCCATTGTATTGTACTGTATTTTGTTTGTTCCTTTGTCATTGGATAGACATCTGGGTTGTTTCCACTTTTTGGCTATTATGAATAATGCTGCTGTGCATATTTGTGTACAAGTTTTTGTGTGGACATGTTTTCAGTTCTTTTGGGTATGTACCTAGAATGGAATTGCTTGAATCATATGGTAATGCATATATTTAACTTTTGAGTAGCCATCAAACTGTTTTCCATGATGACTATACCGCTTATATTCCCATCAAAATGATGAGGATTTCAGTTTCTGCACATCCTTGGCAATACTTGTTACTATCTGTCTTTTTTGCTTGTTGTCATCCTGGTGGATATGAAGTGGTATCTCATTTTGATTTGCATTTCCCGGATAACTAATGATGTTCAGGATATTATCATGTGCTTGTTGGTCTTTGGTATATCTTCTTTGTAAACATACCTATTCAGATCCTTTCCCCATTTTTCAACTGGAGTATTTGGATTTCTATTGTTGGGTTGTAAGAGTTTTTATATATTCTGAATACTATACCCTTATTATGTCTGATTCACAAATACCTTCTCCCGGAGATCAAGATGTTGGAATAGAGGGATGTGGAGCTCACCCACTTCCACAAAAACATCAAAATATATCTACATGTGGAATAATTCTCAAGAATATCTACTGAAAGCCTGCAGAAGATCTCATGCAACCAAAGCTGCAAGAAAGATCCCCACCTGCTTGGGTAGGACTATGGGAAAAAGGGAAAAGACAAATACTATCTCCCATTCTGTGTTTTTTTTTTTTTTACTTTCTTGGTAGTGTCCATTGACATGCATGAGCTTTTAATTTTGATGATAGTAGTAACTTCTTAAATAGCAAATGCTTTATGGGCTACTTTCTCCTCTTGTCCCTTCCTCACTTCTGCAGGATGACTTACTATATAAGATGTACCTTATAGTTTGCGCTCACAGTGCAAATTTGCTATGTATAGAGAAATGAAATGTCTTCTTTCTTCAAAAGAATAGAACAGCTTGAGACTGCCTAGTTCTCCCATATGCTATGTGGTCCTAAACTGTCACAGTATTCTACTTTTGTGCACCTGTCAGTGAGTCCTCTCGAACTGGCTTACACTTGCTTACTTATGAATAATAAATGCTTTTTTTCAGCACTTGTGTTAGCTTTTAGGAGAATGTGTGGTTTATACTTTGAAATCCACAGCAGGAGGTAAAAACAGTATCTGAGGCTTTTTGTAATTTCACATCATTTGTCACATAGGGAAACTTGACAATGAATTTTCCCAACTCGCTCCAGGGCTACTTACTCTTTTTAAAGGAAGGATCAGCCTTGTAATTTCTTTGGGTTGACTCTTAACTTTATTGCAGTTGAGAGCTAGTGGTGTGTCTTAGTCAGTTTTGGTTGCTAGGTGTGTGTGTGTGTGTGTGTGTGTGTGCACGCAAGTTGCTTCATTCATGTCTGACTCTGTGATCCCATGAACTGTAACCTGCCAGGTCCCTATGTCTGTGGAATTCTGCAGGCAAGAATACTGGAGTGGGTAGCTGTTTCCTCCTCCAGGAGATCTTCCCAACTCAGGGATCAAACCTGCATCTCTTATGCCTCCTGCATTGGCAGGCAGGTTCTTTACCACTAGTGAGTGCCACCTGGGAAGCCCTGGGTTGCTCCAATAGAAATACAAATTACTGGCTTGAATAACCAGTTTCTTTCTCCCAGTTCTGGATGCTGGGAAGCCCAGATCAGGGTGCCAGCATGGGCGAGTTCTGGGAAGGGCCCTCTTCTTGGTCTACAGACACCTGCCTTCTCGCAGACAGAGCCACCCTCATGACCTCATCTCAACCTGATTACCTCCCAGAGACTCCACCTCTTTCCTAATACATGCCATCAAAGGGTAGGGTTTCAGTGAGTTCCAGGGGGAACGCAGACATGCAGTCTACAACATCGCTTTTGTGCCTTTTGAAGTCTTCCATTTGTAAGTGGGCCTTCTAGAGGCAGTATGCAGAACACGATTGAGTCCTCACCCAGTGGAGATTGTGTCTGTGCGGTCTCAATTCATTGTCAACCGTTTCTTCCAGATTCTGCTTCTGCCAGTCTTGGGGGTTAGGGAAGGGGGCTGGCAGCATGTGAGGAAGAATTTCTGCCACGGTAGTGTCCTGTTTCGTGTAGAAATCCCCCAGATATTACGCATTTGACTCCAAAACTGTGACAATACCCTGAGCATTGTGGCCGGAGACGTCCTGATCCTGACAAAAAACGAACTCACCTTCATACGCTTCCTAAGAGATCCGAGCGTTGTGTAGTAGGCTGCTCACTCGACTGTCAGAAGCCAAGCCAGCACCAGGGAGGTGTGAGGACCCTGGGAAGACCAGCCAGGGAGAGGCGGGCTCATTTTGTCAGTGCGAGGGAGGCAGCTGATCAGGTGGAAGCGGTGCCTCCCAGCCTGGCCTGCTCGCTGGCCCTCTTCCACCTGGCTTTTCTAAGGATGGGCGGCTCCGCACATGTGCCAAACACCGTGGGATAATCAATGAACCACACCCATGTCTAGAAGATTCCCTCTTTGAGGAGGGTTTTCTCCAGGAGAGAGAACCAGGGTATAGTGGAGGGTGTGGAGGGGGAAGGAGAGAAAGAATAGAAGAGGCCACACAGACTGCCCAAAGTTTCCATTCCTTTGACACGCAGAAGGGGTTAAGTCATTCTTGAACAGTTTATCGCTCATCAATTGTAATTAAATATGTTTATATTAAATTATGTTCTGTAATTGATGTAAAATCCTTTAGCCTATGCTGTTATTAGAACCAGATGCTGAAGTACCAACAGTATTTCAACATGACTGTGCTGCCTCGCCAGCTGTCTAACTGTAATTACTTTAATCTCAGCTTGTTATCTAATTATCACCTTTGTAAAGGGAAAAGTACTCTCTAATGCTCACTGATTGTTTCAGATGACGATGAAGAGCGGGGAACAGCTGTCAGAGATCGTGGGCCCTGCTTATCACCACGAAGGAACTTATCCTGAAACCTAGTCTGGGCCAAACTGCTGAAAAAAGATGTCCCCGGCAGGAACTGGGGACCGGCCAGTGAGGGGAGACAGCTGGTGTGCTGGTTAAGGGTGTGGCCCCTGTGGATAGACTCTCAGGCGACCTCTGCCTCCTCCAGTGATGGCTGGGGGGACAGCTTAGTTAATCTGTTTAAGACTCAGTTGTCCCATCTGTAACATGGAGACAGTAATAATACTAGAATCTACCTCGAGGATTGCTGTGGAGACCAAATGAGATACAGCATATGAAGCCGTTAGCACAGTGTCTGATAAAATATCCATACTTAGTAAATGTTAACTATTTTTTCTTTTTGATAAAAGTCAGCGTTGGTGTTCAGTATTTCCATCTTGGTCTTTGAAACGATTGAAATGGGTGTCTAAATGCCAGCAGCTTGACATGACCAGTGTGTTTTCCAAGTTATGCTGGAAAAGGACAGCCCCCCCCCCCCCCCCCCCTTTGGGGGCTGAAATTTACCTTTGCATTGCTTATTAAAAAATGGTTCACCCAACCAATGTAAATAAGTATTGTCAGGGAGATCTTGAAGCTCTTGAGGGGAAATACACTGTTTTCGAGTGTCCTTCAGTACTTTATCCTGGAGAAGAGAATGGCAACCTACTCCAGTATTCTTGCCTAGAGAATTCCATGGACAGAGGAGCCTGGTGGGCTACAGTCCATGGGGTCACAAAGAGTCGGATACGACTTTGCCTGTGTGTATTGAACTGTAACTTCCTCCAATTTTAAAGGAAAACTGGAGAAGGAAATGGCAACCCACTGCAGTGTGCTTGCCTGGAGAATCCCAGGGACGGGGGAGCCTGGTGGGCTGCCGTCTGTGGGGTCGTGCAGAGCTGGACACGGCTAGAGCGACTTAGTAGTAGTAATAGTCAGTACTTTATGCATGTGCTTGCGTTTCAGCAACTGATTTGGTAACTGTATTTTATTCCAAAATAATCATTAAAACAGTCTTAGGATGTTTATTAAGCCTTTACTATCCTCTCGGCTTTGCTCTCAGGGCTGCACTCGCATCAGAGGGGAGCTGGCAGTCTCTTTATGCTGTAAATAGAACCTCTGTCTGTCCAGTTGACTGTGAGGTCCTTGAAGGCAGGAGAGGACCTTCATCATTCTTCTGTATCCAGAGTAGATTGCCCTACCTGGCAGGTATTTTCTTCTCCCTCAGTAAGTATTCCTGAAAGAACTAAACAAAAGAACTCAACCTCAGACCATGCTGATCACCCAGGGTTTTTCCTTTCCCAGTGGCAGGAAGAAACACTGCCTCCTGGGGCTGCCGGGCAGGTCTCAGTCTCCCATGCTTGTTTTTGCCACCTATTACTGGGCTCCCGGGGTGGCTTAGATGGTAAAGAATCCACCTGCAATGCAAGAGATCTGGGCTCGATCCCTGGTTGAGAGGATCGACTGGAGAAGGGGATGGCAACCCACTCCAGTTTCCAGGTGGCTGTAGTCGTAAAGAACTCGCTTGCCAGTGCAGGAGGCATAAGAGACGCAGGTTCAATCCCTGCAACCTTCTCAGGGTCAGGAAGATCCCCTAGAGGATGGCATGGCAACCCACCCCAGTATTCTTGCCTGGAGAACCCCATGGACAGAGGAGCCTGGTGGGCTACGGTCCATAGGGTTGCAAAGAGTCAGACACAACTAAAGTGACTTAGCATGCACACACTGCATCCTCATGCCAGGAAACCACAAAGCAGGCCGGCAGGGAGAAAGATCAGAGTGTGCAGTGGGGTCTGACCTTCATGGTGACACATTGGCTGTGTGTGGAGCAGGAGGCCTGAACTGACCCACCCCAAGGCAGGCCGCCTGAGAAGTGCAGAGTAGCGGGTCTTTAGTGTCAGGAATGCCCAGCTGCAAAGAGGGCTGCTTTGCGAGAAGGCTCCTACTATTCATCAGAACAGAAATAGTACGAACTCCATATAAAATCCCTTCAGTAGAAGGCACACACCCAACTCTGGAGTTATTCTTGGTTACAGTATATTTGGCTCTTCCCTGGTGACCCAGTGTAAAGAATCTGCCTGCAGTGCAGGAGGGGCAAGAGACATGAGTTTGATCTCTGGGTCAGGAAGATTCCCTGGAGGAAGGCATGGCAACCCACTCCAGTATTCTTGCCTGCAGAATCCCATGGACAGAGGAGCCTGGTGGGCTACAGTCCATGGGGTCGCAAAGAGCTGGACATGACCGAAGTGACTTAGCACGCATGCCCACACAGTATATTTGGGTATTGAAGGAAATAGCCTAAAATGAGAGAATCACCCCAGCAGCAGATAACCTTAAGTCTGGCTGAGCCTCATCTCCCGTCACTCCTCTCACGGTTTCTTTGTCTCTTGCGATGGTAAAACCCCCGGGGGTTGCTCACCAGCTGTGTGCTGATTTGCAGCTCTGTGCATTTGGTTCAGCTGTTGCCTCTACCTGGAACGCCCCTGCTCCTATTCTTCAACAGTCCACCCTCCCAACCGCCCGTCACAGATACTAACAGGACTCGTGGCCATTTTCTGTATCCCCGTAGGATCCTGGCTTTTTGGTACCAGAGACCCAGAAACTTTCGGTAAACAGCCAGATACGAAATATTTTTGTCCTGGTGGTGGGCTGTGTAGCAGCTCTGAGACTCTGCTGCTGTGGTGGGAAGGCAGCTGAAGGCAGCTTGTTCCACTTCTCCGTGCTCTTGTGGTTTCACGGTCCAAGTGACTCTTCCGGCTGCTTTGTCATCGTTAGTGCAGTGTCACTGAGGTTTTCCTCTCCTGATGACGTGTCACCCAAATTTGAACTCCTCAGACTAGGGACTGCAGTGTCTTAGCCTTGCTTTCCTCATAGAGCAGAGCTGAGACAAGCTTGTGCATACAGGTGGTTTGTTTTAGAAATGGATCCCCAAGGAGAAGGAGGGAGGCCCAGGAGGAGTGAACCGGAAGGAAGGCCAACCCAGTATTACTGAGCTGATCAGCAGACTGGGCAACAGCAGCTGGATCCCACTGAGCATCCCCCTCCCCTCCAGCAGCTGCATAGAATGGGCCTCGGAGTGCTCTGCCCACAGGACAGAAACAGGAGCATTTATCCGCTGGCTCCATCCCTCCTTGGTCAAGGTTTGCCCCATGGAGTGTTAGCTCCTTTCTCCTCCAAGTGTGTACATGTGTTAGATTCACTGAGCAGATTTCTACAACCCTAGGTCAGAAAGTGGGAGACTTTCCACTCTGTCCAGGCAAGGGGCTGCCTGGTCACGCCGGAGCACCAGCAGGGTCAGTTGCTGCAGCAATGGCTGGAATTCAAAAGGGGGGACCAGAGGAGGTGAGGCCACCCGGCCGAGGTGTCCGAACGTGTACTGTACCTGTTCCGTTGCCCAGCATAGTCAGTTGCATGTCCAACAGCAGTGGTTAAGAGGGCAGCTGTGGGTGCCAGACTGCTCAGGCTTCGTTCCCGGTGCTTCTTACTGATGGTGTCAGCTCAGGCAGCCTCCTTAGCCCTCACTTCTTCATTCCTCTCTAGAGTGGGGATTATAGTCCTTACTTCAAAGGCTGTTGTGAGGGACAGGATGCTTAGAAAGGGGCCCATGTTACGTGCTCAGCCAATGATAGGTACTTAATAAATACTGAAGGGTTTTTGACAGAGGGCTTTTGTAAGCCAATGCTTCTATCTTTGTTTAGTTTTTAATATTTGAATAAATACATTTAATACTCCTTTCAAAAGAGTATTGAAATACTGAAATACCTTACCAAATAAAAAGCATTAAATCTTTTTCATTAGAAATGGAAAAATAGAAAATAAGAAAGAAAAAGACACAAAACATCAACCTACTGCTGAGATTATGACATTAACCTCTGAGCTGCCTAGCACCCAAGAAAACAAGGGAAACAAGCTGTATAGTTCTTATTATCTGATAAGAGAAAACATATTATTTCTTTCAGAAAACACAAGTTTTTTCTCTCAAATTAAATTCTAAAGGGAACTTAAAGAAATTTACTAAGGAGGCTTGAGAAACAAAATCAAAAGGATGTAACTAGTGTGGAAAGAGAGATTTTTATCTGTTGCAGGTCTGAGTGGTACTGGCTGTGTGTGGGTGCTCACTGGACAAATGAAAAATGGAAAGTGTTTTCAGGGGCAGATTTTCTTTTGAAAGAGCTGGTATCCTACCTCTGATAATGGGTATAAAAGCATGACTCTTAAAGAATCTGCTTGCAATGCGGGAGACCTGGGTTCAGTCCCTGAGTTGGGAGGGCATGGAGGAGAAGAATACCCACTCCAGTATTCTTGCCTGGAGAATCCCATGGACAGAGGAGCCTGGCAGGCTACAGTCCATGGAAAGAGTCGGACATGACTGAGCAACTAAGCACAGCACAGCGTAAGATTTGGAGCCAGCGTGGAGGACAGAGGTGCGTGGGTCTGCCCCTGGGGATGTGTGTAGGGGACTGGGGGGTAGGCGGCAGGCCTTTCAGCTGCCTGCTTGCTCAGAAAGCTGGCCTGACCCTACCGACCTCTGCTGCTTCCTCCTTCCAGGTCTCCTTCCCTGGTCCTCCACCCCAGGCTTACTGAGCAGACTCTTTCTGCATCTTCCTGAGGACAGTCTTGCCCACCCGCCCAGCGTGAGGCTTCCCTGGCTGGGTGGCCCTGGGTGTCCCAGTCAGCCAGACACTGCACAGGGCTCTGCCTTCTGAATCTCATCTCTGAGACCCTGTATGGACCGTGTGCCCTCCTGAGTACACTTGTATCTCGAGGTATCTGTTTCCATAGTTTCTCCATCAATTTGAAGTTCTCAGTTCAAATATTATGATCTGCCTCCCCGAGTCCACAGAAATCTCATTATAAGTAAGATAATCTCATTTGCTGGTATGTGCTATAACCCACAGGCTCAGAAACGTCCAGATCCAGGATGCCTGGGAAGTCGGGCTGTCAGATTAATATACTGTTTGAAAATTGGGGCCGGAGGTCACCAGTCTCTTGATACACAAATCTCCCTCTGAGAATCTCATTTCATTCAGACTATCAGTTAGATTAGAAATACCCTAATTATCCCACTGAAATTAAATTACTTTATGTTAGGGTGATATAATGAACAACCATAAAAAGTAGGTATACAACCAGTCATCTTATTAGTCACAGCAAGACCAGACCATACACTAAATGGACCTTGCTGACTATTGTCAGCTAGTCCCTGTCTTCATGAAAAAAAGGGAAAGAGGAAGGTGAGCGAGTTCTTGTGATTTTGTTTGGTGGGCTCCTGCTGCATTTCTCCACTGAGCTGCTAAGAGTTTCTCCCTAGAGGCACTGCTTCTGGTCATTAGTGGGGGGGGGGAAAGAGCTATAAAGCAGCCAATGGCACCCCACTCCAGTACTCTTGCCTGGAAAACCCCATGGACGGAGGAGCCTGGTGGGCTGCAGTCCATGGGGTCGCTAAGAGTCAGGCACGACTGAGCGACTTCACTTTCACTTTTCACTGTCATGCATTGGGGAGGGAAATGGCAACCCACTCCAGTGTTCTTGCCTGGAGAATCCCAGGGACAGCGGAGCCTAGTGGGCCGCCATCTATGGGGTCGCACAGAGTTGGACACGACTGAAGCGACTTAGCAGCAGCAGCAGCAGCAGCAGTGCTCCTAACTTATTCATCCCCATGGCATTGGGAGGTCTCATGACTTACACGACAGGACCAGGCATCCACAGTCCTTCACTTCCTTTTTAAAATTTTTTTACTTTTAATTTTTATCAGAATATAGTTGCTTTAAATACTGTGTTAGTTTCTACTGTGCAGCAAAGTGAATCAGCTATGTGAATACATATATTCCCTCTTTTTTAGATTTCCTTCCCATTTAGGTCACCACAGAGCCCTGAGTAGGGTTCGCTGAGCTGTACAGTAGGTTCTCATTAGTTATCTGTTTTATACGTAGTGTCAATAGTGTATGAATATATATGCCAATTCCAAACTCCAATTCATCCCATCCTCCCTTTCCCTCTTTGGTGTCTATATGTTTGTTTTCTACATCTGTGTCTCTATTTCTGTTTTGCAAATAAGATCATCTGTCCCATTTTCTAGATTGCACTGTTAATATACACTATTTGTTCTTCTTTTTCTAACTTACTTCACTCTATATAACACTTTCTAGTTCCATCTGTGTCTCTACAAATGACCGAATTTCATTCCTTTTAATGGCTGAGTAATATTCCATTATATATATATATATATATATATATATGCACCACATTGTCTTTATCCATTTCTCTGTTGATGGACGTTTAGGTTGATTCCACGTCCTGGCTGTTGTAAGTAGTGCCGCAGTGAACAATGGGCTGCATGTGTCTCTGTGAATCCCGCTTTTCTCTGGGTATATGCCCAGTGGTGGGATTGCTGGGTCATGTGGTAGTTCTGTTTTTAGTTTTTAAAGAAACTTCCATACTGTTCACTTCTTAATTCCAGAAACCTTCCCAGTACCTGTCAAGTGATATGGCTCTGTTGCCAGGGTGCACCTGTCCTCCTAGAAGGACTAACGTCTCTCAGTTGTATTTGTTGAAGTAAATAATGCTAGCAACTATAATGAATTACCTCCAAATCTCAGTGACTTAGCACAACAAAAGTTTAGTTCTTGTTTAAATCACTGTCAAATGGAGGTCTGTGTGTGTGTGT
This sequence comes from Oreotragus oreotragus, assembly GCA_006410675.1. Taxonomy (NCBI): domain Eukaryota; kingdom Metazoa; phylum Chordata; class Mammalia; order Artiodactyla; family Bovidae; genus Oreotragus; species Oreotragus oreotragus. Next base: position 64,173 of record SJYX01011755.1, read on the forward strand.
GTGTGTGTGTGTGTGTGTGTGAGTGAGTGCTGTTTTGTCCATTCAGTTACTCAAAAGCTCACCTTGTGGTTTTGAGCTCCCATAGATCAGATTTCTCAAGAGCTGGACTATTGACATTTTGGGGATAGATAATTCTCTGTTGTGGAGGACTGTCCTATGCATTGTAGGATGCTTAGCTGCATCTCTGGCCTCTACCTGTTAGATGCCAGTTAGACATCTTCCCAGTGTGATAGCCAAATATGCCTCCACATATTATCAGATGTCCCTGGGGGAGGGGGACAAAATTGTCCTGAGAACTACCAAATAGCCAGTACTATCATTTTAAAGTGCATGTACCTTTGAACTTCTCTCTCAGGCAGAGGATATATAGATAAACCCACTCCAGTATTCTTGCCTGGAGAATCCCATGGACAGAGGAGCCTGGCAGGCTACAGTCCATGGAAAGAGTCGGACATGACTGAGCAACTAAGCACAGCACAGCGTAAGATTTGGAGCCAGCGTGGAGGACAGAGGTGCGTGGGTCTGCCCCTGGGGATGTGTGTAGGGGACTGGGGGGTAGGCGGCAGGCCTTTCAGCTGCCTGCTTGCTCAGAAAGCTGGCCTGACCCTACCGACCTCTGCTGCTTCCTCCTTCCAGGTCTCCTTCCCTGGTCCTCCACCCCAGGCTTACTGAGCAGACTCTTTCTGCATCTTCCTGAGGACAGTCTTGCCCACCCGCCCAGCGTGAGGCTTCCCTGGCTGGGTGGCCCTGGGTGTCCCAGTCAGCCAGACACTGCACAGGGCTCTGCCTTCTGAATCTCATCTCTGAGACCCTGTATGGACCGTGTGCCCTCCTGAGTACACTTGTATCTCGAGGTATCTGTTTCCATAGTTTCTCCATCAATTTGAAGTTCTCAGTTCAAATATTATGATCTGCCTCCCCGAGTCCACAGAAATCTCATTATAAGTAAGATAATCTCATTTGCTGGTATGTGCTATAACCCACAGGCTCAGAAACGTCCAGATCCAGGATGCCTGGGAAGTCGGGCTGTCAGATTAATATACTGTTTGAAAATTGGGGCCGGAGGTCACCAGTCTCTTGATACACAAATCTCCCTCTGAGAATCTCATTTCATTCAGACTATCAGTTAGATTAGAAATACCCTAATTATCCCACTGAAATTAAATTACTTTATGTTAGGGTGATATAATGAACAACCATAAAAAGTAGGTATACAACCAGTCATCTTATTAGTCACAGCAAGACCAGACCATACACTAAATGGACCTTGCTGACTATTGTCAGCTAGTCCCTGTCTTCATGAAAAAAAGGGAAAGAGGAAGGTGAGCGAGTTCTTGTGATTTTGTTTGGTGGGCTCCTGCTGCATTTCTCCACTGAGCTGCTAAGAGTTTCTCCCTAGAGGCACTGCTTCTGGTCATTAGTGGGGGGGGGGAAAGAGCTATAAAGCAGCCAATGGCACCCCACTCCAGTACTCTTGCCTGGAAAACCCCATGGACGGAGGAGCCTGGTGGGCTGCAGTCCATGGGGTCGCTAAGAGTCAGGCACGACTGAGCGACTTCANAAGAGCTATAAAGCAGCCAATGGCACCCCACTCCAGTACTCTTGCCTGGAAAACCCCATGGACGGAGGAGCCTGGTGGGCTGCAGTCCATGGGGTCGCTAAGAGTCAGGCACGACTGAGCGACTTCACTTTCACTTTTCACTGTCATGCATTGGGGAGGGAAATGGCAACCCACTCCAGTGTTCTTGCCTGGAGAATCCCAGGGACAGCGGAGCCTAGTGGGCCGCCATCTATGGGGTCGCACAGAGTTGGACACGACTGAAGCGACTTAGCAGCAGCAGCAGCAGCAGCAGTGCTCCTAACTTATTCATCCCCATGGCATTGGGAGGTCTCATGACTTACACGACAGGACCAGGCATCCACAGTCCTTCACTTCCTTTTTAAAATTTTTTTACTTTTAATTTTTATCAGAATATAGTTGCTTTAAATACTGTGTTAGTTTCTACTGTGCAGCAAAGTGAATCAGCTATGTGAATACATATATTCCCTCTTTTTTAGATTTCCTTCCCATTTAGGTCACCACAGAGCCCTGAGTAGGGTTCGCTGAGCTGTACAGTAGGTTCTCATTAGTTATCTGTTTTATACGTAGTGTCAATAGTGTATGAATATATATGCCAATTCCAAACTCCAATTCATCCCATCCTCCCTTTCCCTCTTTGGTGTCTATATGTTTGTTTTCTACATCTGTGTCTCTATTTCTGTTTTGCAAATAAGATCATCTGTCCCATTTTCTAGATTGCACTGTTAATATACACTATTTGTTCTTCTTTTTCTAACTTACTTCACTCTATATAACACTTTCTAGTTCCATCTGTGTCTCTACAAATGACCGAATTTCATTCCTTTTAATGGCTGAGTAATATTCCATTATATATATATATATATATATATATATATATGCACCACATTGTCTTTATCCATTTCTCTGTTGATGGACGTTTAGGTTGATTCCACGTCCTGGCTGTTGTAAGTAGTGCCGCAGTGAACAATGGGCTGCATGTGTCTCTGTGAATCCCGCTTTTCTCTGGGTATATGCCCAGTGGTGGGATTGCTGGGTCATGTGGTAGTTCTGTTTTTAGTTTTTAAAGAAACTTCCATACTGTTCACTTCTTAATTCCAGAAACCTTCCCAGTACCTGTCAAGTGATATGGCTCTGTTGCCAGGGTGCACCTGTCCTCCTAGAAGGACTAACGTCTCTCAGTTGTATTTGTTGAAGTAAATAATGCTAGCAACTATAATGAATTACCTCCAAATCTCAGTGACTTAGCACAACAAAAGTTTAGTTCTTGTTTAAATCACTGTCAAATGGAGGTCTGTGTGTGTGTGTGTGTGTGTGTGTGTGTGTGTGAGTGAGTGCTGTTTTGTCCATTCAGTTACTCAAAAGCTCACCTTGTGGTTTTGAGCTCCCATAGATCAGATTTCTCAAGAGCTGGACTATTGACATTTTGGGGATAGATAATTCTCTGTTGTGGAGGACTGTCCTATGCATTGTAGGATGCTTAGCTGCATCTCTGGCCTCTACCTGTTAGATGCCAGTTAGACATCTTCCCAGTGTGATAGCCAAATATGCCTCCACATATTATCAGATGTCCCTGGGGGAGGGGGACAAAATTGTCCTGAGAACTACCAAATAGCCAGTACTATCATTTTAAAGTGCATGTACCTTTGAACTTCTCTCTCAGGCAGAGGATATATAGATACATTTGGGAAGAGATCATTGTGTGTGCTGATGACCCATCACTGGACTTGGTACCTCAATGCTTATTATTATCCGTGTTGTTATCTGTGTCCTATGGGTCATTTCCCAGAGAGGTGAAGGGATGTACTGTCTGGTTTACTAACTTATTGCCCAGGTGATAACATCACACCTTAAAATTGTGCTACTAGGTAATTCTGTAGCGGAAAGATTTTTGGGGTTGGACACTCTTGTCCTGAATTCCTGAGTTGGCTATGCCATTGCCCTTCTGATTATGGGTGAGTCAGGTCACTGCCAGAGTTAAGTGAGACTCTGAACACCTACTTCCCTTGATGGGTTTGGAAAACAACTCCCCCTCCCACATCCCTTCTAATCTGGCTGACATGCTGCAACCAGAGAGACGTTTTCTTTCTTTTATTTTTTTTCTCCAGAGAGACATTTTCGAATGGCCCTCATCTCCTTTACAACTTTTCCATGGCATCCACTTTGCATTTCAAATAAAGGCAAAGCTTCTCCACAGGTCCTGCAGAGCCCTGCAGGGTCTCCCCTTTTTCAGCCTCCTTTGGAGTCTGTTCCCCTGTTTTACCAAGCTTAATGTATCCTAGCCTTCCCCCTCCCCCACCAGCTTTCACCAAGCCCCTGACCTTGTTGGGCTTTGCCTATGCTGTTCCCTCTGCCTCAAGAGTTTCCCTTCTCTCTTCTCTTGGCTCTTTCTGATCTTTTAGTTCTCAGCTGTATGGTCACTTTCTTGGGGATGTCTTCTGGATGCCCTGACCAGCTCTAACCCCCCTCTCCTGGGCTTTCTCTCAGCATCGCCCACAGGATCACGTTGTCAGAGTTGCAGTCTTAACGTTCATTGAAACAGCCATTGGAATGCATCCTGTCTCTGTTATTTGTAATCACCACGAGAGCTGTGAGTCAGGTCATATCCCAGGGCCTGGCAGAGTGCCTGGCACATAGTAGGTGCTAATACCTTTTTCTTGCGTGAATGAATTAGAGATTTGGGCTGTCTGGAAGTATTAGTCAGGCCTGACACCGAAATGCAACCTGTTTGAGTCACTGTAAAACTGCTGACAATTAAGAAAGATGATTCCTATATTAAGCTCAAGGGGTATCCGCAAGAAAGCTAAGGTGGTCAGGGAATATGGTGTGGCATTCAGTATGTTAGTCAGCCTGACTTAATCATTTCTACTGGAAATCTCATTAGAACTCAGAAACCCCACAGCCTTCCAGAACCTTTTATGTATAAATGCTTATACCTGGGCAATCTAGGCAGCTAGCAACGCCTAGGATCCTGACTGTGGTGGAAAGTACAGTTTGCAGGTCAGCAGCCTGGTTTGGGGGAGGGGAAGACTATTAGCCGTGTGGCCGTGACTCCAGTGCTCTCAGTCCACTCATTCATTCCTTCCCCAGGTTAAGGGATGGGGTGAGTAGTCCGTGAGTGTCTAGATACCAAAGTCAGTCGAAGGAAGGATATGCAGTCTCGCAAGAGCCTCAGTCTCTTACAATTCACAGCATGTGGCCACCTCTCAGCTCTGAACAGAGTGAGGTATGAAGTCATTTGCGAAGGGGCGTCTATGAAATTCCATTACACCGTGCTTTTCAATTTAAAGGGAAAGACCTTTGCGGAAACTAATTTGTAGTTGCTTTTAATCATGGAGCTTGGAGATGGCAGGCCTTCCTGTCACTGCAGCTACAAAGGCTCACACTGGTTTGCAGATTTGGTCCTCCTTTGCCCACCCCAGCTCAGCTCCTGGGTTCCATCTGTGGTTGTTGTATGTCCTCTAATTTTTGCTATTTTTGAAACAAAAATGAAGCCATTATGTGTAGTGTTCCTGATGAATGTAAATATTTTGCAATCAGAACCCACTTAAAAAGAGAGTCAAATCAAAGTAAATAGGATGCATTCTTGAAAGGGAACATCCTGGGGCTGTTTCTTCTCCCCTGTCAATCTTCCTGCCTCCCAGAGGACTGTTTCTCTGATTCCTTTAGTCCTTTATTCACTCCGGCCCTGGGGTTGTTCCAGATCCAGAGAACAGCAGCCAAGAGTTATGGAAAGTGAAAAACACTTTGGTAAGAGTCAAGCCTCTCTGTTCATCACCATCTCTCAGAGTTCACTCAGACTCACGTCCATCAAGTCCATGATGCCATCCAGCCATCTCATCCTCGGTCGTCCCCTTCTCCTCCTGCCCCCAAGCCCTCCCAGCATCAGAGTCTTTTCCAATGAGTCAACTCTTCGCATGAGGTGGCCACAGTACTGTAGTTTCAGCTTTAGCATCATTCCTTCCACAGAAATCTCAGGGTTGATCTCCTTCAGAATGGACTGGTTGGATCTCCTTGCAGTCCAAGGGACTCTCAAGAGTCTTCTCCAACATCACCGTTCAAAAGCATCAATTCTTCGACGCTCAGCTTTCTTCACAGTCCAACTCTCACATCCATACATGACCACAGGAAAAACCATAGCCTTGACTAGACGGACCTTAGTTGGCAAAGTAATGTCTCTGCTTTTGAATATGCTATCTAGGTTGATCATAACTTTTCTTCCAAGGAGTAAGCGTCTTTGAATTTCATGGCTGCAGTCACCATCTGCAGTGATTTTGGAGCCCCCAAAAATAAAGTCTGACACTGTTTCCACTGTTTCCCCATCTATTTCCCATGAAGTGATGGGACCGGATGCCATGATCTTCGTTTTCTGAATGTTGAGCTTTAAGCCAACTTTTTCGCTCTCCTCCTTCACTTTCATCAAGAGGCTTTTTAGCTCCTCTTCACTTTCTGCCATAAGGGTGGTGTCATCAAGAACTCAATACCTTGTTGCCAAATCCCTTACGAATTCACGTAGCTTTGTGTATTAAATTGCACTTTCTTCATAGATTGAAATCATGAGGATTTGAAGAACTGGCATTTTTATAAACATATTCCTATTTAAGAGCAAAATAAGCCTTTTATATTCTATTTTTAAAAAAGGTAAATCTTTTCACATTCTTCTGTAAAGAACATTCGTCGCCATTTCTCTTTCTACTTTCCCTTGTTCTGATGATAACAATGGACTCATGTTTTTCATTTTTTTTTCACAAAACTATGTGCATTGTAATTCATCACTGTCATTCTGTTTGATGCTCATATATTCCTGCATTTGGCCAATGGGAGGCCCCGGCAAGCCCGTTCCTGCATCCTTTTGACATAGTTCCATTAACCTTTAAACACTGATCCCATTAATCCTTCAGTCTGCATTCCTACTATGGGTGGGAATTTGAATAATGTATGATTAAATTATAGAATAGGATACATGAAATTGGCTTCTCATGCCATTTTACCTTACATAATACTGCATCTACTCCCTGTGTATGTTCCCCAAAATTGTTTTATTTTATTCTGTTCTAACAGCTTCAGCATATTGCAGACTGGAGATTGTGAGATTACTTCTGTTTTTACTATGATTCATAAGATCTAAGCATTCAACAATGACACTAACTGTTCATTTTAAAGATATTTGTGTCTTTAGAGTCTCGCTTTCTTTGGAATTGAAATTGGAATGAAAACTGACTTTTTCCAGTACTGTGGACACTGCTGAGTTTTCCAAATTTGCTGGCATATTGAGTGCAGCACTTTCACAACATCATCTTTATGTTGCTTCCTGACCTGCATACAGATTTCTCAAGAGGCAGGTTAGGTGGTCTGGTATTCCCATCTCTTTCAGAATTTTCCACAGTTTATTGTGATCCACACAGTCAAAGACTTTGGCATAGTCAATAAAGCGGAAATAATTGTTTTTCTGGAACTCTCTTGCTTTTTGCATGATCCAGCGGATGTTGGCAATTTGATCTCTGATTCCTCTGCCTTTTCTAAAGCCAGCTTGAATATCAGGGAGTTCATGGTTCACGTATTGCTGAAGCCTGGCTTGGAGAATTTTGAGTATTACTTTACTAGCGTGTGAGATGAGTGCAATTGTGCGGTGGTTTGAGCATTCTTTGGCATTGCGTTTCTTTGGAATTGGAATGAAAACTGACCTTTTCCAGTCCTGTGGCCACTGCTGAGTTTTCCAAATTTGCTGGCATATTAAGTGCAGCACTTTCACAGCATTATCTTTCAGGATTTGAAACAGCTCAACTAGAATTCCATCAACTCCACTAGCTTTGTTCGTAGTGATGCTTTCTAAGGCCCACTTGACTTCACATTCCAAGATGTCTGGCTCTAGATTATCTGGGTCATGAAGATCTTTTCTGTACAGTTCTTCTGTGTATTCTTGCCACCTCTTCTTAATATCTTCTGCTTCTGTTAGGTCCATACCATTTCTGTCCTTTATCGAGCCCATCTTTGCATGAAATGTTCCCTTGGTATCTCTAATTTTCTTGAAGAGATCTTTAGTCTTTCCCATTCTGTAGAGCTGGGCTGGCCCACTAAGCACGGGTGAGAAGAGCTACCCCCACGTCTGAAGTCCTAGCCCAGATCGTCCAATTAGCCGTGTCACTTTGGGAAATGTATTTACCATTTCTCGGTTTCCGTTTCTTTATCTCAAGAATGCAGATAGGAATAGTCCTACCTCATAGATTCATCTGAGAATTAGATGAGATAGGGATCATGAGACCAATGGGAACAAAATCAGGAGAGAGAGGTGTCATGAGGATGGTTTCAAGGAGGGAAGGAGAACAGGGTGAACACTGCTGTGAGGCCAGGAAGGATGAAGATTGGACTTCTCAATCCAACATCACTGGAGAGATTAACTAGACTTCTAGTGCAGTGTTGGGACATAACTCCTGTGGGGTTGGTGGGGAGTGTGGTTTGAAGAGGAGATGCCAACTGAAGAAACAGAGACAGAAAGCACAGACAGCTCTCTGTAAGGGTTTGAGAGTACAGGGTGGTGTGTGATCAAGAGAAGTCTTAGTATTTTTTTAATAATATTAAGTTAGAAAATCATGAACCTACTGTGGATGGAGTTGAGAGGGGGAGGCTGAATTATAAAAAAAGAGAGAAGGCTGAAAATGAGGATTCTCTGAGGAGCAGAGAAGATGGGAAACCCTGATAAAAATCCTGGGCAGGACAGGAGGAGGGACGTTGCCATGGAGTCAGAGCAGAGAAGGGAAGAGTGGGCAGGCGCAGGGGCCGCCTAACGCGGCAGTGGAAGCTGAGGGAGTGTGCTGGCTTCCTCTCTTTCCGAAACAGTAGATCAAGTCATCTGCTGTGACTGTGGGGCCGCGGGTCAGAGCAGGTCAGAGATTCGAGAAGAGTGGAGAAAGTTAAAATATCAAGGTCAGAGAGACCATGAACATGAGTCAGAGAGTGGCTAGGTGGCTGTAGCAGGAGATCTCCCCAAATGCTGGGCTTAAACAAGAGAGAGGTTTATTTATCTCTTATCAGCAGTGAAGGTTGGAGGGTCTGGGGCTGACAGGGGCGCTCAGCAGTATTGAAGGTGGGGGGAATCAGCCAGATCACACAAGGCTTTGTTGGCCAAGGGAAGAACTTTTTATTCTGTTAATAAAGATAATGGAAGGGGTGCAGACAATGGGTAGAGGTCATGGAGGGTGTTGGAGAGGGCACCAGGGAACCCATGCCTGACTAGGTTCTAGAAAGGTGAGACAGCCTGGCAGAGTGGAAAGGGCAGGAGTGCCCTCTACCTTTGCCCTCTGAGCACAGAGGAGCTGTGGGTACTCGCCTGCATATCCCCAGTTGTGTGGACCTGTTAGTGGAGAGAGGAGAAGGTTTAAGATTTTCTCATCTTAATACTACAAGCAAAAAAAAAATTCTAAGACTTCTCTTGATCACGCACCACCCCATCCTCTCAAACCCTTAAAGAGAGCTGTCTGAGCTTCACTCTGTCCTGAAGTCCTTCTTGCTTCTTGGATGTTTCTAACTGCCCAGAGTGCTTTGCATTTTATGTTATCTACTCTGTCTCTCACACACACACACACACACATATAATCACACTCATGCACTTCCATGCCCACGTACTGATGGGGCACTGGCTCTGGAATCAGACTTGGATTTAAACCCCGGCGATTGCACTTAATAGCTGTGTGTCCTTTTAGCAGTGAATTAACCTTTTGGAGACTCCATTTCCTCCTCTTTAAGATGGTAATATGAATAGAATACTCTTCATACAGTTGTTGTGAAGAGCAAGTTAGAGGAAGCACGTAAAGCATAGTTACTGACATTTAGGAAGTGAAATGCATGCATACTCAGTTGTGATTCGACCCCATGGACTATAGCATGCCATGCTCCTCTGTCCATGGAATTATCCCAGCAAGAATACTGGAGTGAGTTGCTATTTCCCTCTTCAGGGGATCTTCCCAACCCAGGGATCAAACCCACATCTCCTGCACTGGCAGGTGGATTCTTTACCACTGAGCCACCTAGGAAGTCCTCCTAGTATGTATAGTAAATGCTTAATAAATTGCAGCTACCATTATTAAGCTTAATAAGTAGTAGCTGTCATCATCATTATCATTTAGTTTTTTCCAAGAAATTTCCTGTATCTATTAAAACAAAATGTCTAACAACTCCAAAAGTACATTTGCCTTTCAAAAAATCTCTCTATTTTGAGCCAGCATTTCTCTTCCTCTCGGGGTCTAATCCAGGCCGTCTGGATTCTGGAGAGGAAGTTATGGGTGACGCTCTTCAATGGGAAGCCACCTGTCCACGCTTTGTGTTCCCCTCAGAGAAATCTGTTGTCCTGGGAAGTCTTTTCTTTGGATGGCAATCTGTCTGCTAAAATGAAGCTGGGCTTTTTTGTGTCTGAGCGCATACCGGTTCCAGGGCTCTGCTGGGGGTGGAACAGCTTGTCCTTAGCAGGTGATGCTGGAGCTTCCTGCTGGCGGCCCCTTCTCCTCAGAGTTACGTGAAGCCCTGCCGTCTGTTGGTGAGCACTTCCGCAGGTGCGGGTCTGTGAGCAGTGTTCCTGACAGACTCTCTCAAGGATCTGATCTTAGAGTCTCGTCTCCCACCTTGAGAAGCTGTGTGACTGAGTGTCATGGATACAGACAGAATCACTCCTGTCTGAACCACCCTGCAAGAAGTCATGACATTCCTCATCTCCCTGAGAAGGGTGTGAGAAGCCCCAGATGAGCTGTTCCAGAGACTCAGGGACTCCCCTGCAGGGCATGGGGACCCTGGTCTGGGAGGCCATCTAGGGCAGAGAATCAGTGTTTGAGTTTCTGAATCAGACATCATCGGGCTTGAATCTCAGGTCCCACCCTTAGTAATTGTGTAACTTTGAACAGCTCACTTCTTTGAGTCCCAGTTTATTGCTCTGTAAAATAAATTTCTGGCACATAGTAAGTGCTCAACAAACAGTAAGTCATTGATAAGATCTGGGTCCCAGTCTGGGCTGTGCCATTAAGTAGCGTAGTAGCCTTACCTGTCATGTCACCTTGAAGTTCTGATGGGTGGAATGTGTGGGGAACTCAGAAGTCTCTTCTAGCTCTAAGGTTCTATGATTGTACCAGTACCTCCTGTTCTATAGATCTTGGTACCTTTGGCCATTACCTGTCCCTCCTGAATTACTCTTCTGTCCCTCTCCAAGGGGTCATTCCTGCCAGTGTAGATGCTTGATCCACTATCTCCCATTTTTAGTATATTTTCCCATCATCCTTTATCAATTATGTATCTTTCCTAGTAAGCATCCTGAATGCTTTATTTCCTCAATTTCATCAGGGCAGGGATTCTGGGGAAGCCAGAAAAGTGATGTGAAGGATAAAAGCTGCTCAGCAGTCTTACTTCCTCCAGGTCTTGGCCCAGGAGATGCTCTGAGATGATACCAGCTTTGTCACTCCTCCCGGCTAATGATTTAATTTTATGTGTCATCATGGCTGGGCCACAGTACCCAGATATCTGGTCAAACATTAATCTGACTGTTTCTGTGAGGGTGTTTGGATGAGATGTACATTTAAATGGTTGGACTTTGAGTAAAGCAGACTTCCCTCCATAAGGTGGGTGGGCATCATCTAATCAGAAAGTTTGAATAAATTAAAAGACTGACTTCCCCTAAGTAAGAGGGGAATGCTGCTGCAGATGGCCTTCAGACTTGAACTATATCATCAGCTCTTCCTGAATCTCCAACCTGACTACCTTTGAATTTGAACTGCAATTCTTTCCTGAATCTCCAGCCAGAGTTTGAACTCACCAAGCATCTACAATTGATTGAGCCAGTATCTTATAATAAATTTCTTTTTCTATCTTTCTATCTACATCTGTAGATCTGTTGGTTCTGTTTCTCAAGAAAACTCTGACCAATTTACTATTCAACCCTAGCCTGTTCATGTTTGTTCTTCTCCCTGATTCTGGTTTTCTTCTCTTTTCATAGGACTTATTTCCGATAGTGTCGTCATTCAGGAGAAAAGTGACCCAGTAAATTCAGCAATACCAAGGCAATAGAGACAGTTGTATGTCCCTTCCCATGTGGGGCTCACCTGTAGAAGGGCAAGAGGGCAATGCTCAACACAGACATCACCAAGAATGGACACTCAGACATCAGTAGGGATGTTACTTCACTTGTTTAGAAAACCAGATCTGGTACCAGTATAGCACTAAAGAAAAGTCATCTGCAGTGAAAGAATGATGAAAACCTCATTCATCTGGTCTAGCCACCCCAGTACTCTTGCCTGGAAAATCCAATGGACGGAGGAGCCTGGTGGGCTGCAGTCCATGGGGTCGCTAACAGTCAGACAGACTGAGCGACTTCACTTTCACTTTTCTCTTTCATGCATTGGAGAAGGAAATGGCAACCCACTCCAGTGTTCTTGCCTGGAGAATCCCAGGGACGGGGGAGCCTGGTGGGCTGCCATCTATGGGGTCACACAGAGTCGGACGCGACTGAAGTGACTTTGCAGCAGCAGCAGCAGCTGAGTGATGTTAAGGAAAAGAGAAGGGGTTTAGGGTCTTAAGCCTTTGGCTTAAATCTTGCTTGTGTATCTTTAGGCAAATCCCTTAACTTCTCCAAGCCTTAGTTTCGTCATCTGTGATAGGGCACAGGATAAATTTGCTATGAAGATCAAGCTAATAAAAACATGTAACCTGCCTGGCACATGGTAGGAGCTAAAGCAACACTAGCTTCTTTATCCTCTTACGAGAGAGATGTGGGTGTGCCTGCTAGTGCGTGTGTGCATGCTTAATTGTATTTGACTCTTTGTGACTCCATGGACTGTAGCCCACTAGGCTTCTCTGCCTATGGAATTTTCCAGGCAAGAATACTGAAATGGGTTGCCATTTCCTTCTCCAGGGGATCTTCCCAACCCAGGGATTGAACTCAAGTCTCTTGTGTCTCCTGCACTGGCAGGCAGGTTCTTTACCACTAGCACCACCTAAGAAACTGGGAAGGCAGGAACAGTGAGAATTAAACCTATAAGAGAAGTTGCAACAACTGGTACAGAGTGCATCTTCCCATGACCACTTCCTTGGATTCTGGGTTTGCAGACGTGGATTTAACTGCAGGAGCAGCAGGCCTATAGTGAGAGTTGCTCATCTTTGCAAAGTGGCCTGGGAGAGCTTACCCTTGCACTCTCCCTCTGCCCTTTTTTCAGGGCATGGATAGGAGCAGGATTGCCTTTCCTCATGGTCTTTGAGGGAGACTCTTTTTTCTTTTGCTCTGCCATGGACCTCTGAGCCCAATGGGTCATCCCCACGTTGATCAAAGTAAGTCTGGATCCAAGGTGCTCTTCCTTCTGTGGTGCCCTTGGAGAACAGCATAGACATTTTGAGAATGGATATGCAACAGAAGCCTCAAGAACAAGGAAAAGTGACACCCTTTGCCCTTCTGCTTGACTTAAAGACCCTCAGTTTATATCTGTTGTCCTAATGAGTAGCTCTTGAGAAACTTCATTGTGCTCTGGGCTAATCTTTCTAATTTAAAACAGTCCATACATTCAAAAGGAAACTCCCTTTTCTGCAAGTATCTGGGAAAGTGTAAAGATTTCCAGCCATGTATTCTACCTGGTTTGACACTCTTCAGAAAGCCTACCTCGATTTGGGAATGAAGAAACTAGCCTTATCTCAGATCTGGTTGGTTTTTTTCCCCCCATCACATTGCCTGGTATAAGTTCCCTATATCAACTTCTCATCTCATATGGGATTGACAAAGTAATTTATGTGTATTTAGTGAGAGGCTGCCATGTTTCCTGATGGTTCTGGGTACTGTGGGAAGGAAAGAAAAGAACAGGTCATGGCAAGCAGCTCTCAAGGAGTAGGGAGAGCTTATAACTTTGAGAAAGCTTGTAATCTCACCATATCTACCACTCACCCCATGGCACCCCACCCACCAGGTGGTCATATAAGTTATCAGTTGTGGGATATTTTCAAAGTGAAAGTAGGTGCTATTAGTCAGTGTATTGGGACAACAGATGTAACACACTCTACTTAGTATTAAGAGCTATCTAGATGCTTAATAAGTCTGAGTAGGGTGAGTGGAGACCTGATTTATCTTTTTAAAATTTAAGTATAGTTGATTTCCAATGTTGTATTAATTCTTGCTATAGAGCAAAGCAATTCAGTTATACATATATATACACATTCTTTTCCACTATAGTTTATCTTAGGATATTGAATATAGTTCCTGTGCTACACAGTAGGACCTTGTTGCTAAGACCTGATTTATTTATCCCTCTTTCTCTTAAGTATTTTGATTTGCTGTAATTTCACCTGTTAGAGAAGTGGGATGGAGCTGGGTGTTCAGAACTTGATCAAATACTGGGCAGATTGGAGTCACAGATGGACAGACTCCCACCAACACCTATCATAACACGATACATGTAGGGCTGAGTCAGCCAGAGAGCAGCATAAATTGAATAAAAGCCTTCCCCATTGCTCTGAAAGTCTCTCAGTCCTGTCCCCTCTTTACAACCCCATGGACTGTAGTGCATGGAGTTGTCCAGGCCAGAACACTGGAGTGGGTAGCTTTTCCCCTTCTCCAGCAGATCTTCTGACCCAGGAATCGAACTGGGGTTCTCCACTGGAGAAGGGGTAGGCTACCCACTCCAGGATTCTTGGGCTTCCCTGGTGGCTCAGCTGGTAAGGAATTCGCCTACAATGTGGGAGACCTAGGTTCAATCCCTGGGTTGGGAAAATCTCCTGGAGAAGGAAAAGGCTACACTCCAGTATTCTGGCCTGAGAATCCTATGGACTGTATAGTCCATGAAGTCACAAAGAGTTGGACACGACTGAGAGGCTTTCACATTGCTCTGGACTCAGAACACTGGGCTCGAAAGGAGGATGTCTGAAAAAAGCCGTGACCTTTGGTTGAGTTAAATAAGAAACTCTTTGCGCCCATGAATTCTAGAAGCATTGGTCCCGAGGACCCCACTCCAAAGTCAACCAGCCGAAAAGCTCTGAGAAGTTCAATGGTACCCTAAGCGCAAGACAAGTGTAGCGCGTGGCTGAGCACTTTCCCCGTTTTGGATGACGGTTTTGGGAAGTGGCATTTTGTTGCAAAGTCTTGTCCATCCATCAATCCTTGTCCATCCTTCTGTTGCCTTCCCACGTCAGCAGTGCCTCTTCCCGGCCCACCTGGCACCAGATGTTCTGTCAGCCACCACTGTGTGTCCGTGTCCTTCAAGAGGCAGGATGCGCAGTCTCTGGCGACGTTCACCTGGAAGCGCTTAGCCCGCACCAGCTGCAGCCCCTTGATTACCTTGCCCGCCTCGGCAGCTTGGTGCCTCCACCGTATCAATCGCTTGTCAATTCGGTTTAGCTATGACTTTGACTGACTGGATTGAGGGGAGTGGAAGTGGGGTGTAGGCGAATGGTTAAAATTAATTGCTACATAAGGAAAAATGGAAAGATAATTATTCCTGCTTTGCTGTCAGTGCTCGAGGGTAGATGACCTCATTAACTTGCAGCTTGTACACAATTCAATTACTAGGAGATGGAAAATACATTTTTAATTACCTCGGTGGCCTGCGTACCATTTATCTCCATTTGCATGGCCTTTTTTTTTTTTTTTTTTTTTTCAAACTGTTGTGCTGTGAAGAAGTAGCACCATCTTAGGAAGGTGGTCATGAAAGCCAGTTCCTGGCTTCTATTATTTCTGTTTAAGGTGGGATATTAAACGTGTGAGATGAACCCCTCGATGCCAGGTGAGTTGCAAGGCAAGCAACCCCTGCCGTAGTAATGTATTTTTAATTAGCTTCTTAAGTCAGAAAATTCCCAACATTTTTTTCAAACTGTTGTGCTGTGAAGAAGTAGCACCATCTTAGGAAGGTGGTCATGAAAGCCAATTCCTGGCTTCTATTATTCCTGTTTAAGGTGGGATATTAAACGTGTGAGATGAACCCCTTGATGCCAGGTGAATTGCAAGGCAAGCAACCCCTGCCGTAGTAATGTATTTTTAATTAGCTTCTTAAGTCAGAAAATTCCCAACTTCTAGTGAGAGAGAATGAAGAAGGATAAAATTCTGTATTTGGTTTCCAGTCATTGAAAGGAAAAATTAAAAGCCCTGGAAAGCATGGAATTCAGGACGGTGGCCAGCATCAGTATCCATATGGATCCCAAAGGAGAATTCCAGCCCTGTTTTGATATGTTATTTTGTTGATTGAATTAAATGATGACTTAGTTACCTAAATGTGTTGCTTGGCATTCTTCTTNCTTCTAGTGAGAGAGAATGAAGAAGGATAAAATTCTGTATTTGGTTTCCAGTCATTGAAAGGAAAAATTAAAAGCCCTGGAAAGCATGGAATTCAGGACGGTGGCCAGCATCAGTATCCATATGGATCCCAAAGGAGAATTCCAGCCCTGTTTTGATATGTTATTTTGTTGATTGAATTAAATGATGACTTAGTTACCTAAATGTGTTGCTTGGCATTCTTCTTTTCATTTATTTTTTAAAATTTCAGTTCATTTGTTTTTAGCTGCACTGGGCCTTCAGTGCTGGGTGCAGGCTCTCTCTAGTTGCAGCGCGCAGGCTTCTCACTGAGGTGGCTTCTCGTTGCAGAGCAGGGAATCTAGGCACCCGGGCTTCAGTAGTTGCAGTGTTTGGGCTCAGCAGTTACAACTCGCAGGCTCTAGAGCACAGGCCCAGTGGTTGTGGTATGTGGGCTTTGTTGTTCCGCAGCATGTGGGATCTTCCCAGACCAGGGATCAAACCCATGTGCCCCGCGTTGGCAGGCAGATTCTTAACCACTAGGCCACCGGGGAAGTCCCTTCTTTAAAAAAAAAAAAAACAGTTCCATACACAACTTAGAAAACTGTCTAAGCTGTGGATGTTTTGGCAGCAGTCCCTGTGTGGGTATTGCCTGCTATTGCTCTCAGGATCAGCAGTGTTCTGGAGAATAGCTTTCACCTCTCAACATCTCAGTCCTCTGTCCCCAAAATGCCCTAGACATGAGTTCCTATATACTCTGAAACAGGTAGACAAGATATACCCTGGATAAAGTTGTACATGTGGGACCTGCTTCCACCATACACAGTCACACACCATGGGTTATTGTTCCCCCTACTCTACAAATACAAAACTTCACGAGGCAAGTCTGCATTGTACTTGAACAGCATCTTTAGTCCATATGTTTGTAAATTTGGGGGTTATATTTGCAAAGGCAGCTTATTTGTTTCTGTGAATTCCATGGATATTGTTGATTAATTACAATCACTATGGATCTTATACAGTAGGAACAATGAGTAAATATTTAGTATATTTTGAAAAAGTTGGATGACTTTTGAATTGACTTGCTATCGCATCTATTTGGATGTAGCATCACAATCAGAACATTGCTCTTGAACCATGTAGGAAATAAATAAAAATCACAGACAGATGTTAATTCTGCCAACACCAAGTTTGTAAAGGAAATCCTTCCTCCCCTCTTAGCCTTCCTCTCTTTAGGCCTTCGTGCATGAGCTGTAGAACATTGACTGAACTCTAGCTGAGCATGGGATGAATAATAAACACCCCAGTTTTTGTGGAGGTCATGGTATAACAGGGGAGACTGACATGTAGATCAGTAACTATATCACATGATAAATGTGACAATGCAATAGTCTCATGTAACCAAGAAGAGGCTGTGATTAAGTTTTCCCAAGGTATCCAGGATGGCTTTTTGTTCCAAACCAGCTTATTTGTTTCCAGCTTATGATCCAGGTGGCTCATATGGTAGAGAAGTCCAAGTCACTCTATCGTGTCCGACTCTTTACAACCACATGGACTGTACAGTCCATGGAATTCTCCAGGACAGAATACTGGAGTGGGTAGCTTTTCCCTTCTCCAGGGGATCTTCCCAACCCAGGGATTTTGTTGGGAAGATCCCCTGGAGAAGGGAAAAGCTACCCACTCCAGTATTCCTGCCTGGAGAATCCCATGAGCCTGGCAGGCTACAGGCCATGGGATCACAAAGAGTCAGACATGACAGCGACTTTCACTTTCACTTTATGATCCAGAGGCGACTTTCTAGTTCTATTAAGAGATCTGTGGTTAGCTCTTTGAAGATGGGCCCCCAGATCAAGTGACCTTAAAAAAGTGTGTGCTGGGACATCGTTTCTGAGAAGGGGCCAGGTCTGAAATGTCACTTCCCTAGAGTTTCCTTGGGATTCCCGAAGACCTTGTCTGTACAACTATGAGAATTTATGGCTGGAGGAGCTATGTATGTTGCCCATGGTTATACCCAGGGGTGTGTTTTAAATGTTTAACATAAAAGTTATAACTTATTGACTTAAACGATGTGTAGCTCATATCTTACAAATACTATTAAAATTAACATATTTATTGCAAATCTCATAGAGTCAGCTGATTATCACAGAACGCTTTTGTTGATTTTTGTTGAACTCTTGTATCTGTAGCCAACCTACAGTAGCAATCCAACCGTAGTTTGACAAAATTGGGCTGCAAATGAATGTCTGATTACAGTCTGATTCAGCAAAGAAGTTGCTCTCGTGATTCATGAATGAGTACAGTTCAACATGAATGACTCGACAAAGACATATATTAGTACTTTATTCATTTGTCAATGATGTGAGATAGTTCTGCACTGAGGCAAGTATTAGATATTGGAAGAATGTTTTTTTNTCAGAACATTGCTCTTGAACCATGTAGGAAATAAATAAAAATCACAGACAGATGTTAATTCTGCCAACACCAAGTTTGTAAAGGAAATCCTTCCTCCCCTCTTAGCCTTCCTCTCTTTAGGCCTTCGTGCATGAGCTGTAGAACATTGACTGAACTCTAGCTGAGCATGGGATGAATAATAAACACCCCAGTTTTTGTGGAGGTCATGGTATAACAGGGGAGACTGACATGTAGATCAGTAACTATATCACATGATAAATGTGACAATGCAATAGTCTCATGTAACCAAGAAGAGGCTGTGATTAAGTTTTCCCAAGGTATCCAGGATGGCTTTTTGTTCCAAACCAGCTTATTTGTTTCCAGCTTATGATCCAGGTGGCTCATATGGTAGAGAAGTCCAAGTCACTCTATCGTGTCCGACTCTTTACAACCACATGGACTGTACAGTCCATGAAATTCTCCAGGACAGAATACTGGAGTGGGTAGCTTTTCCCTTCTCCAGGGGATCTTCCCAACCCAGGGATTTTGTTGGGAAGATCCCCTGGAGAAGGGAAAAGCTACCCACTCCAGTATTCCTGCCTGGAGAATCCCATGAGCCTGGCAGGCTACAGGCCATGGGATCACAAAGAGTCAGACATGACAGCGACTTTCACTTTCACTTTATGATCCAGAGGCGACTTTCTAGTTCTATTAAGAGATCTGTGGTTAGCTCTTTGAAGATGGGCCCCCAGATCAAGTGACCTTAAAAAAGTGTGTGCTGGGACATCGTTTCTGAGAAGGGGCCAGGTCTGAAATGTCACTTCCCTAGAGTTTCCTTGGGATTCCCGAAGACCTTGTCTGTACAACTATGAGAATTTATGGCTGGAGGAGCTATGTATGTTGCCCATGGTTATACCCAGGGGTGTGTTTTAAATGTTTAACATAAAAGTTATAACTTATTGACTTAAACGATGTGTAGCTCATATCTTACAAATACTATTAAGATTAACATATTTATTGCAAATCTCATAGAGTCAGCTGATTATCACAGAACGCTTTTGTTGATTTTTGTTGAACTCTTGTATCTGTAGCCAACCTACAGTAGCAATCCAACCGTAGTTTGACAAAATTGGGCTGCAAATGAATGTCTGATTACAGTCTGATTCAGCAAAGAAGTTGCTCTCGTGATTCATGAATGAGTACAGTTCAACATGAATGACTCGACAAAGACATATATTAGTACTTTATTCATTTGTCAATGATGTGAGATAGTTCTGCACTGAGGCAAGTATTAGATATTGGAAGAATGTTTTTTTCATCTTTTTTTGTACTACTAGTGGTGTGACAGCCAGACATAGCACAGTTTATTTTCTTCATTGCCTACTTAAGTCTAGACAGTGAACAAAACAATAAATCAAGCCTTGATTCATAGGTTGATTGTTAATTTCCATGGTGTAAGTACTCCACCATAACCAATTTCAGGCTACCAATAAGATATCATGGAATGCAGAATTGGGAAGAGATATACAACAGGACACCTTTTTGTAGTATTTCCACTACACACATAAGAGTATACTTAGTAGGAAAATGTAGTAAATTAATGAGGAGGTGATGAGGTTTGAGTAGTACCTTTAATACCTTTGTTTTAAATATAATTTATTATCGCATTTGCTACCTATTACCTCACATTTGACACTTCCTGGGTGAAGATTTTCATTCTAGTCCTAGGATATTTGGAAGACCTCTTTCAGCACATATGTATTCTCTATAAAGATTAATAAATGAATTCCTTTCAAGGGCAGAATCACATAAAGATGGAAGAAAGTTTTGGATTCAGACAGACCAGAGTTTAAACCTGACTCTGTCAATTACTGGTCATTAGGAACTGAACTAATAACTTACATCTCTGGGCCTCTTTTTCCTTGGCTGTAGAATGAAAATAATGGTACCTAAGTTTCACAGTTGTTGAAGGGTTTAATGAGGTAATTTGAAGGTATGTTACATACTGCATGGAAGTAACACATAATTAATGACAGCTCTTACTATTAATAACCTATACACTTTAGGAATGCACTATTATTAAGTCACTTCAGTCATGTCTGACTCTTTGCAACCCTATGGACTGTAGCCTGCCAGGCTCCTCTATCCATGGGATTCTCTAGGCAAGAATACTGGAGTGGGTGGGTTGCCATTTCCTTCTCCAAAGGATTTTCCTGACCCGGGGTCAAACCCGAGTCTCTTACGTCCCTTGCATTGGCAGGCAAGTTCTTTAGCACTAGCACCACCTGGGAAACCCCGCCCCCCCACAGCGCCCCAACACACATTAGGAATGAATGGACTCAGATGCTTTTCTTTCAATTAAATAGAACAGTGGTGATTGAATGGAGAGGTTGAGAAGCATATGCTCCAGTGGACAGGGGCCATGTGAGGATTCAGTCTTTACCTTCAGATACTCAACCTTGAATTCTGTGCCTGGGAACAAGCCAACTCATAGAAATAAGAGCCAGGAACCACAGCCAGCACTGTACTTGTTCTGGGTCTTTTTCCTGGGTAGGAGGAACATTTAAAATTGACTTCTTGATTTCTATCTTATTTCAAAAATAATAAATGTTTATTATAGAAGCTTTAGAAAATATAGGTAAGTCAAAATCACCAGTAAGTCCATACTCATCAATAATCATATAACCTGTATGAACACTTTGGTGTTTTTCTCCATACATTAACATTTTTTTCTTTTGCAAGAATTTAATAATACTCTATTTCATACTTCAATTTCTTTGACTTACCAAATAGCATGAACATCTTTCAATGTTAGTACATATTCTTTCCCAGCATTAATTTTCATACCCATATAGTGTGTGATTATAGGAAGGTACCTTTGTATGTGTACCAAGCACACTAGTGCTGGACTTATATACTATTTATAATAACATTAATGTTTTCCATAAATAATATTTTGGAAATTATATTTCCAATAATATTTTCCATATTCTAATTTTCTATGTCAAAAGGAATGCACATTTTACATTTTGTATAAAAACAAATCTCTCTTCATTTTGAGGGTCTTCTGACCTCATCTTCTGGAAGGTTTGTTCACACCTGGTTCATGAGAATGAATTTCAGACTCTGCAAGGCTGGCAAGTACAAACCTTCT
>SJYX01011755.1:86551-109012 GCA_006410675.1 Oreotragus oreotragus
AACCCTGTCCAGCCCTGGGCCATTTCAGGGATTCTCCTGTGTCTGATGGAGGAGAGGCTGAACTGCTGGATGGAAGCATGAGGGTTTCCAATGACTTGCTATGTCTCTAATTCGTACTGTTTTTATTTTAAAAGTGTAAGTGTCCCTTCTGGCTTAGAGACAAGTCCTGTGAGCTGGCTACTATTTCTGTCTGGGGACATTAAGTGTACCTAACAGGGGCTTCTATTACTAACGGTTCAGTGTAGTGGTTAAGGATAGAGGCTTTGGAATCAGAAAACCTGGGTTCAAATTGTGACTGTGTGTCTTAGACCTGTATTCTTTCAGAATTCACCCAAGTACCCCTGCACCAGTTCCTTCATCTGCAAAGTGAGAATTGTAATGGTGCCAGCTGTGAGAGGTTGTTGGGAGAATGAGAAAAAAATGTGTTTAACAAATATTACCATTCTTTCAAAAAGTAATCATATTTCAAAAATTCTACCCCACTATTCAAACACCACTATTCAAACTATGACATCCTTCACCTCAGTCAGATCAGTTCAGTCACTCAGTCATGTCCGACTCTTTGCAACCCCATGGACTGCAGCATGCCAGGCCTCCCTGTCCCTCTCCAACCCCCAGAGTTTACTTAGACTAAAGTCCGTTGAGTCAGTGATGCCATTTCCAACCCTCTCATCCTCTGTCCTCCCCTTCTCCTCCCACCTTCAATCTTTCCCAGCATCAGGGTCTTTTCAAATGAGTCAGTTCTTTGCATCAGGTGGCCAAAGGATTGGCGTTTTAGCTTCAGCATCAGTCCTTCCAATGAATATTCAGGACTGATTTCCTTTAGGATGGACTGGTTGTATCTCCTTGCACTCCAGGGCACTCTCAAGAGTTTTCTCCAATACCATAGTTCAAAATCATCAATTCTTCACCGCTCAGCTTCATTTATAGTCCAACTCTCACATCCATACATGACTACTAGAAAAACCATAGCTTTGACTAGATGGACATTTGTTAGCAAAGTAATGTCTCTGCTTTTTAATATGCTGTCTAGGTTGGTCATAGCTCTTCTTCCAAGGAGCAAGCATCTTTTAATTTCACCTGGTCAATGATAAATGCACCCAGATGGCTCAGAGGAGGTAACCATGTAGAGGTATCCAACCAGTGTTTGCTATTGTTATTCTGCAAATATTTATTAGGAACTTAGTAATGATACACTGGAAAGGTGCTCAGCCACCTTTCCAATGGACTCTGAGCTCTGTGTTTAGTGCCTATGAAAACAACAACAGAAGGATAAGGATGAGACCCCCTCCAGACCGGGGAACCTTGAAGATCATATCTAGGTTACTCATCACCTAAGAGAAAACATACACTAATCACCCCTTCCTCCACATAGGCTATAAATTTTTCTGTATCTATTGGAGTATAACCTCAGGTTTATTGATTATTGGCTAATTGTTTGAGCACATGAGCACATAGCACGTGAATGATGGGGTTATTTGGATTGTATTTTCCCTGGTTTATGTAAGTCTCAAGGAATTTGGAGTGGTGGGTTCAGACACGTACACATGGGATATAAAAGATTCTCACAAAAACTGGTCCGGGTGCTTGGCTAAGAGGAGACTCTGCCTTGGGCCCGCCGATGCAATAAACTGCACTCCACTATCTGCATTGTCCTTCTGAGTGAGTTTGTTTCCTGGAACGCGTGGCTACAACAATAATTTGATATATTTTGATATATTTGATATCTATTTTGATATATACTTGATATATATTTTGATATATTTGGTATATTTTGATATAGATATATTCTGATATAGGTATATTTTGATTAGGTATATTTTGATATTCAGTATCAAATGCCTTTAACAATTATAATATGAATTTGTATTTTTTTACATAGAAAGAGTACATAATTTATTAAGTGATAAGATCAAGTTACAAAACATGTTATGGCATAATCATGTATCTCTTTAAAATGTACCTCAATATATATGAATGTGTATGTATATGCATATATATGCATGTATGTATGTGCTATGTGCACATAATAAAAATTCTGAAAGTATATACATGAAACATTTAACAGTGGAGGAGTTTTAGGAGGTGGACTTTATTCTTGAAACATCTCTATGAAATTTGAAGTTTTTACAATGAATATGTAATAATTTTATAATCAGAAGAAAACAATACAGTTTTTTTCTCTAATTCATTAAAGAAAAAGGAAACTATTGTTTGTAAAGCAAGGTGCTGCCAGTGGGTAATTAAAACAAGCACTCTGTCTCCAGGCTAAAGAAAACAATGGGAGATGGACCATGGTGTGCAGTGGGAGCTAAGTGATGAGAGAATTATTCCAACTACGTGGAGGAGGGGCTTCAAAGAGGAAGGGACGTTTGAACTTGGCCTTGAAGGAAGAGAATCAGGGGGACATAGGAAAAAGCTTTGGGATTGATAAAATTATGCATAAGCTGTTTATAGTCTGAACTAAAGTGCTGGGTTTTCTCAGCCATAAAAAAGAAGGCAAGTGGGTCATTTGTAGAGACATGGATGGACCTAGAGACTGTCATACAGAGTGAAGTAAGTCAGGAAGAGAAACACATTATATATTAATGCACATTGTGGGATCTAGAAAATGGTATAGATCTTATTTGCAAAGCAGAAATAGAGACAGGTATAGAGAACAAACATATGGACACCAAGGGGAGAAACAGGGTGTGGGATGAGTTGGATGATTGGGATCAACATATATACACTATTGATACCATGTATAAAATAGATAGCTAATGAGAACCTACTGTATAGCTCAGGGAACGCTACTCAGTGCTCTGTGGTGACCTAAATAGGAAAGAAATCCAAAAAAGAGGGGATTTTATATAGATGTATATGTTTATATATATAGACACACACATATAGCTGATTCATTTTGCCGAAAGTAGTCATGTATGGATGTGAGAGTTGGACTGTGAAGAAAGCTGAGCACCGAAGAATTGATGCTTTTGAACTGTGGTGTTGGAGAAGACTCTTGAGAGTCCCTTGGACTGCAAGGAGATCCAACCAGTCCATTCTAAAGGAGATCAGCCCTGGGATTTCTTTGGAGGGAATGATGCTGAAGCTGAAACTCCAGTACATTGGCCACCTCATGCTAAGAGTTGACTCATTGGAAAAGACTCTGATGCTGGGAGGGATTGGAGTCAGGAGGAGAAGGGGACGACAGAGGATGAGATGGCTGGATGGCATCACCGACTCGATGGAGATGAGTTTGAGTGAACTCCGGGAGTTGGTGATGGACAGGGAGGCCTGACATGCTGCGATTCATGGGGTTGCAAAGAGTCGGACACGACTGAGCGGCTGAACTGAACTGAACTGAACACAACAATGTAAAGCATCTATGTGTATATGTGAGTGCTCAGTCACGTCCAACTCCTTGTGACCCTGTGGACTATAGCCCACCAGGCTTCTCTGTCCATGGAATTTTCTAGACAAGAATACTGGAGTGGATTGCCATTTCCTTCTCCAAGGGATCTTCCCAACCCAGGGATCGAACCCACGTCTCTTGCATCTCCTGCATTGGCAGGTGAATTCTTTACCACTGTGCCAAAGCAACTATACTCCAAAAAAGTTTTTTAAAAGATGTGTTGAGTTTCCGCCCCAGAATTGCTCCTCAGAAAATAAGTTGAGGTCTTTCAAGTTCTCTCATGTTATGGGATTCTCTTGCAATTGTTTTACTTTGAAAAATCACTTTGACCTGAATTGACCTAAATCAACATTAGTTTTCAGTGCTTAGGGAGGTTCCCAGCACTGATTTAGGAATTACTCCTTTGGGTATGATGTCACAGTGGCAAGAATTAGAATATATCATGGGGCTTCCCCAGTGGCTCAGTGGTAAAGAATCTGCCTGCCAATGCAGGAGATGCAAGAGACACAGGTTTGATCCCTAGGTCAGGAAGATCCCTTGGAGGAGGAAATGGCAACCCGCTCCAATATTTTTGCCTGGAAAATTCCATGGACAGAGGAGTCTGGTGGGCCACAGTCCTTGGGGTTTCAAGGAGTCGGACACTACTGAGCAACTGAACATGCACACACAGAATTTATCATAAATGCACCTTTTAGAAATCACTTTACAAAGCAATGTGATTATGTTGTGAAAGTCATGAATATACATATAAGTACAAATAAATGTAAAAATCCACAACAGTTATAGTGGTATGTGAAAATAGTACTGTGGTTTAGAATCAGCTTTTCATATTAGCATCATACACAGACTCAAAAATGCGCCATCTCAAATAACTTAGTTGGAAATGAAAATGAAGTTTTCTTGAAAATGGACTCCAAAAAGTTCTAGGTGATGAAAACTGATGTTAGAAAAAAATTATTTCATGAAATATGGAAATGGGAAAAGCACTGTTTCTAAGTCAACATGTGATTTTTAATATATGTGATTTTGCATGTGTATATGTCACTCAGTTACACTACATATTGTAAGTAGGCATTTGGCTAGTTTGTCTCTATTCCCTCAAAATTATTTCCCTGGTTATTTCATTGAAAGAAAATGGGAAATTCGTATTTAGGGCGTTGACTTATATTCAGACAGTAGGATATTTCCTGTGTTCAGCATACAGATATGTCTGATATCTATGTTATTTCAACTTGTGATATTCTAATAAGCAGTAGTAACAACTGTCAGCTTTGGCACTTCTTGTAAGCTATGGAATGTGTCTTTTATAACTTCATTTTGATTTCTTGGGAGAAGCTTATAATGCAGATGTATTAGTTTGCTGTCATAACAAGGTACCACAAACATTGGCGTGAACAACAGAAATTTGTCCCAGTTCTTTTGGAGGCCAGGTGCCCAGCATCAAGCTGTCTGCAGTCTTGGTTCGTTCTTAGGTCTGGGAGGGAGGATCTGTCTACTCCCCACCCTAGCTTCTGGTGGTTTCCTGGCAATCTGGTGTGTCTTGGCCTATAGAAATGTCATCCCGATCTCTGACTTCATCTTCACCTGACATTTTCCCTGTGTGCCTGTCTGTCTCCAAAGTCCCCTTTCTGTAAGGACGAAAAGGAGTCCTGGAGTAGGGCCTACTCCAATGACCTCATTTAAACTGGCTTACCTCTGTAAAAGGACCTCCCTGGTGGCTCAGATGGTAAAGCGTCTTGTCTACAATGCAGGAGACCCGGGTTCGATCCCTGGGTTGGGAAGATACCCTGGAGAAGGAAATGGCAATCCACTCCAGGACTATTGCCTGGAAAATCCCATGGACAGAGGAGCCTGGTAGGCTACAGTCCAAGGCTACCCCAGACCTTCTGAGGTAATGGGAATTAGGATGTCAACATGTGGATTTGGGGCACGGAGTGTAATTCAGCTCAAAGCCAGCAGGTATACCATTGCCCTTCTACAGATGAGAAAATTGAGGCTTAAAGTTGCACAGTTAGAAAGTGGTGGGACTGAGACTGGAACCCAGCTTGGTCGGGAGCCAGCCCTCTCACCTGCTCTGCTCTGCCATCCTGTCTTCCTGGTCTGACTTCTGACAGATGCTGCCTAATGGAAATTCTCTCAGCACCTGCAGGGTCTGCAAGGTTTTATCTGAAGCATTGACACTACAGTGAAATTCTTTCATCCTGATAGCTTTATGTTCAGTTGTGAACCAAAGTACAAATAGATAAGCTTTCATGTTTGTATAATTAGTCTTCACCCTTAGGGAATCTGGTAGCTAAAACCTGAGGTTATGGTCCTTTCCTCTGTTCATTAACTATGGATTAGGTACCTGCTGTAGGTAGGTAATGCTGAGAAAATATAAAAAGACAGGACCCTGGCCTCATCCATTCCTCTTGCTAGTCTGAAATGTGCATAATCAAATTAAAATTTAAAGTGGGAAGCCCACATGTGAGAATAAATTTGGCTTAGAAATCATGGCAGAACTTTCGATTTTTAATTAGTTTCAGAAAAATAAACCTACCCCAGCCTCAGTGCTTTAGAACTTCCTCTGGCTTGACAGTGCTTCTTTGAAGAACAGAGGGTTCGGGGAGGAATTCGTGATAGCTTTCAGGATTCTGAGAGAACTAGCAGATGGTTACTAGTTTTCAGATGGAGGGATAGCAGCCTTCACTGTGCCCAGCCCTGCACTGGGAGCTTGATCTGCATGGTCTCACCTCACTGCATTCTTGAAACAACTGCTGTCCCAGGTGCTGTTTCTCCATCTTAGAGATGAAGAAAGTGCGTCTGAATGAGGTCAGAGAGCAAGGGAGTGTAGTCATTCCTTCCGCAGACGTGTCCCGGGTTCCCTCACTTTTCAGGCACTGAATATACAGTGGCTGGGCACAGTCCAGTCCCTGCCCGTGGGGTGCACAGACACGGACCACTGGCAGGACAGAGTGCACTCTGGCCTCACCCGTCTCCAAAGCCTATGCATCTAACCGGCATGAAAGGACAAACGCCATTCAGGTTAAAAAGAAGGGTGAACAGGACCAATCCCAACAAAGCCCCATAGGTTGGGTAAAAAAATAAAAAGCATCTGACTGGCAGAATGGCATCAGCTTGCGCCTGATCTCTGCCAGCACTGTGGAACTACAGTCTAACCCCACCTAACACAGTAAGTGGAGTCTCAAACTCCATCCCATAAAATGTGGGGTCACATTATTGCTCATCAAGAGGAGAATGCAAAGGCTGGGTGAGTTTTCTGCCAATTGTTGATTACTATATCTCCAAATTAGCATTATCTTGTGGTTCAGGACCACAGGGATTCACAGTTATCTTTCTAAAGTCATGAATGACCTTCAGAGGAATATAATCTAGCTGAACCTTCCATTTCTAACTATGTGATATTGTGGTAAGTGCATTCCTCAAATCTTGTTTCTTTTTATTTTTCTTATGGCTCTAACCCAAAGTCTGATAATTCTTTATTGTGGGGAGGTTGTTGTGCATTGTAGGAAATTTAGCACATCCTTGGCCTAGACCCTCTAGATGCCAGTAACACGTCCCTCCAGTTGTGACAAGCAGAAATGTCTCTGGACATTGCCAAATGTTCTGTTTGGGCAAAATAGCCCCTGGGGCTGCAGGTGAGAATTATTTCTCTAGCCCTATGGTACTTTGCAGGATCAGAAGGCTAGTCAACCAGCAAATATTATTGGGTTTCACTGTGTTGTACACAGGGCTCTGTGTGAGAAGGTACTAGGCCCACAGCATGACTGGAGTTGTGCTGGGCAGACAGGACTGTGTTTGAAGGCAAAGAAGGAAACAGCAGATCGGAGAGGTCACAGGTGGTGAGCAGTACCTGCCGAGGGAGGCATCAGGAAGTGGGTGAGTGGGCATGGGGCATGGAGGAATGTGAGCAGGAATGCTCGAGGCCTGTTTGGGTCCAAGGAGTGTTGTGTGTAGGGCAGAATAGAACAGAAGGGAGGGAGGGTATGTTGGGATCAGAGAGCTTTGAATGGCTGCGCACAGCTAGGGGGAGAAGTCTCAGGAGCTCTCTCTGTTAAGAGAGGCTTCTGGTCGGGATGGGGGTTTGGAGGGAAGTAGGAAATTCCATGGGATTCACCATCGTCCTGAATCCAGTGCCTCTTCCTCACAGCTTGGAGTTTGAGATCTCCACCCCTGCCCTCTGCCAAGAAGGGAGAAGCTGCCCCTCTCTTCTCTGCATCTCTTTGGCTGTTTTCTTATTTTTGCCCATCATTCCCATTGGTTTGCTTGTCTCCAGTTTTCTAGAGGGAGACTCTGAATCTAATTGGCTTAACTAGCTGCCGTAACCCTCACTGGGCATAGTTTTTGTGCTGGCCACATCACAGGTCATGGTCAGCCTGTAGCTGGACTGCTTTTGAGTCAGGTGCCTAGCTGTTTTCCAGTGAGTGGCTCTGTCCTACTTGTGGATCACCCCTAAGATGCTTCCCACAGTAAGGGATATGTAGATGGTACCATGGTTGACGTGTCTGAGGTAACACCCTAAGAAGCCCAACTTCTAACTTGGAATAATCAGAAGACAGAGACCCAGGTCTCTAGGGTTATGAAGGAGTGAAAACTGACCCCTGGGGCTCCATGTTGAAGGGGCATGGTGGCCTGGTGAAGTCTTAGCTGGGTTCACGCCACAGCCAGCTCACTTACTCATAAGGAACTTCAGGCAGATTTAACCTCCCTAAGTCTCAGTTTCAAGACTGAGGATGGTGATAATAGATCACACATCTCTGAAGTGTGGGGACTTTGTCTTCTTTGCTGCTGGATTGCCAGCAACTAGTAGAGTGCCTGGCACACAGTAGGTGCTCAGTTCAGTTCAGTCACTCAGTCATGTCCAACTCTTTGCGACCCCATGGACTGCAGCACACCAGGCCTCCCTGTCCATCACCAACTCTCGGAGTTTATTCAAACTCATGTCCATTGAGTGAGTGATGCCATCCAACCATCTCATCTTCTGTCATCCACTTCCCCTCCCGCCTTCAATCTTTCCCAACATCAGGGTCTTTTCAAATGAATCAGTTCTTCGCATCAAGTGGCCAAAGTATTGGAGTTTTGGCCTCAACATCAGTCCTTCCAATGAACACTCAGGACTGATCTCTAGGATGGACTGGTTTGATCTCCTTGCAGTCCAAGGGACTCTCAAGCGTCTTCTCCAACACCACAGCTCAAAAGCATCTATTCTTTGGTGCTCAGCTTTCTTTATAGTCCAACTCTCACATCTATACATGACCACTGGAAAAACCATAGCCTTAACTAGACGGACTTTTGTTGGCAAAGTAATGTCTCTGCTGTCTAGGTTGGTCATAACTTTCCTTCCAAGGAGTAAGCGTCTTTGAATTTCATGGCTGCAATCACCATCTGCAGTGATTTTGGAGCCCCTAAAAATAGTCACCCACTGTTTCCACTGTTTCCCCATCTATTTGCCATGAAGTGATGGGACTGGATGCCATGATCTTAGTTTTCTGAATGTTGAGCTTTAAGCCAACTTTTTCACTCTCCTCNATGGCTGCAATCACCATCTGCAGTGATTTTGGAGCCCCTAAAAATAGTCACCCACTGTTTCCACTGTTTCCCCATCTATTTGCCATGAAGTGATGGGACTGGATGCCATGATCTTAGTTTTCTGAATGTTGAGCTTTAAGCCAACTTTTTCACTCTCCTCCTTCACTTTCATCAAGAGGCTTTTTAGTTCCTCTTCACTTTCTGCCATAAGGGTGGTGTCATCTGCATATCTAAGGTTATTGATATTTCTCCCAGCAATCTTGATTCCAGCTTGTGCTTCTTTCAGCCCAGCGTTTCTCATGATGTACTCTGCATAGAAGTTAAATAAGCAGGATGACAATATACAGCCTTGATGTACTCCTTTTCCTATTTGGAACCAGTCTGTTGTTCCATGGCCAGTTTTAACTGTTGCTTCCTGACCTATATACAGATTTCTCAAGAGGCAGGTCAGGTGGTCTGGTATTCCCATCTCTTTCAGAATGTTCCACAGTTTATTGTGATCCACACAGTCAAAGGCTTTGGCATAGTCAATAAAGCAGAAATAGATGTTTTTCTGGAACTCTCTTGCTTTTTTGATGTTCCAGCAGATGTTGGCAATTTGATCTCTGATTCCTCTGCCTTTTCTAAAACCAGCTTGAACATCTGGAAGTTCATGGTTCACGTATTGCTGAAGCCTGGCTTGGAGAATTTTGAGCATTACTTTACTAGCATGTGAGATGAGTGCAATTGTGCGGTAGTTTGAGCATCCTTTGGCATTGCCTTTCTTTGGGACTGGAATGAAAGCTGACTGTTTCCAGACCTGTGGTCACTGCTGAGTGAGTTCTCCAAATTTGCTGGCATATCGAGTGCAGCACTTTCACAGCATCGTCTTTCAGGATTTGAAATAAGTCAACTGAAATTCCATCACCTCCACTAGCTTTGATTGTAGTGATGCTTTGTAAGGCCCACTTGACTTCACATTCCAGGATGTCTGGCTCTAGGTGAGTGATCACACCATTGTGATTATCTGGGTCGTGAAGATCTTTTTGTATGGTTCTCCTATGTATTCTTGCCACCTCTTCTTAATATCTTCTGCTTCTGTTAGGTCCATACCGTTTCTGTCCTTTATCGAGCCCATCTTTGCATGAAATGTTCCCTTGGTTTCTCTAATTTTCTTGAAGAGATCTCTAGTCTTTCTCATTCTATTATTTTCCTCTACTTCTTTGCACTGATCACTGAGGAAGGCTTTCTTATCTCTCCTTGCTATTATTTGGAACTCTGCATTCAAATGGGTATCTCTTTCCTTTTCTCCTTTGCTTTTCACTTGTCTTCTTTTCACAGCTATTTGTAAGGCCTCCTCAGACAGCATTTTGCATTTTTGTATTTCCTTTTCTTGGGGATGGTCTTGATCCCTGTCTCCTGTATAAGTAGGTGCTCAGTCCTTGTTAATTGATTAAGAAAATAAATAACATTTATTGAGTGTTAATAACATCCCAAGGGCTATTCTAAGCCTCTTCTATGTCCAACTCATTAATCCTCACAAGAGTGGCAAGAAGTAGATATTGTTACTTCTCCCTTTTTGCAAACCAAGAAACCGAGAACCAGAAAGGCTAAGTCACATAGTGGAGATACCTACAAATAATACAGGAGACCTGGCTATATGAGTTTAAGCTCTTAGCTACTTTACTGTGGTCCTTTTGAATACATGATTAATTTATATACATACTCTATGAAAAGAGGAAACCCTTAGTGGATGGTAACCACTTAAAAAAACAACAGCAGCAACAATAAAAACTTTCCATTAAAAGTTAGCCCCTAAAAACAATGAGAAGGAATGAATAGTACCTCAGTGCTATCTCGTGTGTGCATGCTCAGTCATGTCTGACTCTTTGTGACCCCGTGGACTGTAGCCCACCAGGCTCCTCTGTCCATGGGGTTTTCTTGGCAAGCATACTGGAGTGGGTTACCATTTCCTCCTCCAGGGGATCATCCTGACCCAGGGATCTAACCCGCATCTCTTGTGTCTCCTGCATTGAGCAGGCAGATTCTTTACCAACTATGCCACTTGGGAAGCCACCTCAATTCTAGGTATTACAGAAATGCTTGTAAGCTGTATAGTCTCTCTGTCTCTGAAAAGTTGGTGTATTTAAAAATAATAGTCAATGTTTGCCATATGGTTTACTGTGTTCTAAGAACTTTATGTGTTAACTCAATTAGTTCTCCCCCAAATCCAGTGAGGTAGGTATTTATTATGCCTTCCATTTACAGGGGACTTCCCAGGTGGCTCAAAAAGTGAAGAATCTGCCTGCGACACAGGAGAATAGGGTTTGATCCTGAGTCGGGAAGATCCTGTAGAGAAGGGAATGGCAACCCACTCCAGTATTCTAGCCTGGAGACTTCCAAGGACGGAAGAGTTTAGCAGGCTACAGTCCAAGGGGTCATAGAGTCTGACATGACCGAGCAATCAAGCATGAACACAAACGCCTTTTACAGAAGGAAAAACAAGAGGCAAAGAGAGCTTAAGTCAGTGCCCAACATCACACAGCTAGGAAGTGTTGAAGCTGGAATTTTAATTCAGCTGATCTGGCTCTTCATCATGAGGCTACACTTTGCCAGAAGAGTCCTTTGTTTGGACAGATCATGGTGACACAATCTAAGTAATAATACTAAGACTTTTTGGAAAGTCTTCATTTCCCCAAACAAAGTCAGTAGTATTTTAAATCCTAGATGTGATTCAGTCTGATTCTTTCATGGCATGAAAATACCTCCACAGACTTTATAAGTTATGTGCAATCCCTGCTTCATTGTGCATGCATGCTTGAAGAACATTGTTTTTCTTTACATTACTTTGTGGCTTTTATTGTTTGGACATTCTCCTGTATTATTTCAAATATACTATGAGCTCCTTGAGAGCCATTTTCTCTTCCAGAGTTATTTCACATCATAATCCTGATCACAGGGTCTTTCAAATTCATGTGAACCTATTTAAACACAACTCGTTTCTTTGATTCATTTATTTCATTTTCAGTTAATGGAAATAACACTGATCATCTGTTGTGCTTCAGGCAATGGTGGAGGATTACAGAGGTGGATGAGGCAGGATCCTTACACCTGAGAGCTTGCAGTCTAGCAGGGCCAGTGTGCAATGCAAGAAGCCAAGTGTAATAAAAGGTAGAATGAAGGAGTGCTCATCTAAGATACGAAGTGAGTGTTGTGCAAATGCTGGGAATGGAGGGATTGATTTTGTCCAGAGAGAAGGGGATATTGTACCTGGATCGAGAGAAACAGTGATAATTCTATTGGGAAGGAGGGCAGGGTCCTTGTAGGTAGATGCTCAGAGATGAAGCAACAGAAGCCGGTGGGGACTAAATCTTTAGAGAATCTTGAAGGGCAGGTGAAGGCATTTGAACTTCATTCTGTAGGCAGTGAGAAGCCATGGAAGAGTTTTGAGCAGGAGAGGGACATCATCACCATATATTTTAGGAAGATAAGTGTCTCCAATGTGAAGACAGACAGGGAGGAAGGGACTGGATGTTGGGAGCTCACCTCATAGGTCATGTCAGTTGCCCAGGTGAAGGATGACAAGATCCCACTTATGGCAGGGGAAGCGGGGCTGGGAAGGGGAGATGACTATATGTGCCTGTGGATGTGAGACTGATACAACCCAGCTGTCAGAGGTAATGGAGTTGGAGGGACTGAAGATAAGGAGTTCAGTTTCATTAAGATGAGTTTGTAGTAAGAGAGGACAACCCAGTGGACCAGATCGGATTCTCCTTTCCCCTAACCCAGGAGCACCTCACAGTAACAGCCCGATGCCACGTGACCTGCATCGAGGCATTCATCTTGTCCTTTGAAGAATACTGGTAGAGGAAGACATCTGTCCTTTCCCATGGAAGCTGAGTTACTCAGAGGCAGGGTGCAGACCAAGGTCAATTCTACCAGCACCAAACCCCAGCCAGAAAGCAACTGGGGACAGGGGTCGTGTGAGCAGTCAGGTGAGGAAGATGCTTGAAGAAGCAAGTTCAGAAAGGGGAGAGGTGTGACCTGGGAATGTGAGTCATCTGCCCAGGGTAAGTGGGAAACCCCAAAGTTCAAGCACACCGATGAGGGCTGGGTAATCCCCCAAAGCCCTGTCTCTGGAGGGCGCACATGCTGAGGAGCGTGAGGGTCTTCCTGGGTATCTCGGGTGAGTTTTCCTCCTTCACTGGAGCCTGGCTTCTAGGCTGGTATCTGTGCACATAGTATGCTCTTCCCTTTTAGCTGGCCCCTATGTGGCTGACAGCCCTTATCAGTGCTGGAGGCGCAAAGATGAATTCACACCAGGCTGTAGACTTGGAGAGCTCACGGTCCCTCGGGGGAGGCAAAAAAGGAAGGAAGGAGTTACTGAATGCAAAGGAGCGAGTCATTCATTCAGCCTGGAGCAGGCAGTGTGTAGCTTGGTGGTCTCCATCCCAGAGTGGGTGATGTGAACTGGGTTTTGAAAAATGAGGAGCACAGGAAACCAGAGAGTGGGGAACAGGCTCCAGGGGCGACACCTCACAAACAGGTGTGCAAGTGGCCTTAGGGTGGAACTCAAGAGCGCGGTGGGGAAGGGGACTCGCCCAAGAAGAGAAGGAGGCTGCTGAAGTGTGTCTGGGCCAGCTTGTGGAACTGAGAAGTTGGCCGTGGGGGAGATATGACCACGCTGTGCTGTAGGGCTGCAGGGTGGAGGGAGATGAGAAAGGGAGGAGAGATGGCAGCCACTAGAACAGCCCAGGCAAAAGACCATGGAGGCCGGTGTTTCTGGTGCCAGGCATGGAGAAGAGGCTGTGATATAGCCGTTGGAGAGGTGGCATTCATGGAGCTTGGTGACTGTGGATGCATGAGAAGGAAGACCTGGGAGATGGTGGGTTTCCCTGTCCCCAGCCTGTCCCGTTCCTCTCCAGGATGCTGAGGTCTCATGTGGTCTCTGATAAGACCGACGACAATCCTGCTCCATGTCCGTGGCAGAGCTGATAGCTACCCGCAGACACAGCCTTAACCACGGCAGCCTTGCTATAGACTGCCAGAGGAGAAGGGATTTCATTTTCATTTCACAAATCAAACTTGCACTTTCAAGAATGCTAGATTTTAGCCTGCGGTTGGCTCAGGAGTCAGAGATAGCTTCCATGGTAAACGGAGGACTAGCCATCAGGTACCAACCCCCTCTAGCCCCTCACAGAGCGACAAGGGGTGGCTTTCGAGAGGATGCTTTTTGGAGGAAGAAAAGAAAATGAAGTGGGGGTGGGGTGGGGGGAGATGTCAAAAATCAGGAACAAAAAAACTCAGGCACGACTCCAAGCCTGGCTGTGGCGTTGCCAGGAGGCCAGGTGCTGCTGCTGGAAGCCGTGCTTCCACTTGGCAGGGCCCCCGTCGTGGCGCCCGTTTCCTGTGCCTGCCCCCCGGGACCCGGGCTCCCACGCCGAGGGCACCGTAGCCAGAGGCACAGAGGGGCTCGCTGAGGGGGGTGGTCCGAAGGCCCAGTGGAGAAGCTCTCTCTGGGGGCTCACAGGAGGGGAGGCCACAGACCTCATCTCTCTTCTTCTCCTGAAGCTTCAACTTCCTGGTCTCTAAGAGTTTCCTGAACAGAAATAAAGCTCTTCTGCCCAACTCTGCACATCCTCCCAGGGCAGAAACTCAGGCCTGGTGTGGGCTGGAAACTCAGCAGGGGGCAGCGTTGGCGCTGAACAGAAGTAGAGGCTAGTGCTGGGTGCTGCGGGAACACCGGGACCAGCCTCGCTGTCGGGCCAGGGAGGAGCCTTGCTGGTGGGTGGTCTCCGGCCCCAGCCTCTGCCGGATCTCTGCCGTGAGGCTCTGGAGCCTCTTTAAGGACACCCTCTGGATCCTGTTCTGAGTTTGGAGCCACTGTCTCCTGGAATCAGAGCACAGGCCTGGGCCGGCCTCTAGGGTGCTCTTCCTTATGTGTTTTGAAGCTGCTCTTGGTTGTTATCTTCTTTCCGTGTAGAATCGTGAGGAGGTGTGGACTTTTCCCATCCTTCAACAGTACAAGGATGCATCTTGAAATGAGCTCGCATCCTCCACTGTGGGTCGCACTTCCCATAAAGGGGCTTCTCAGGTGGCTCAGCAGGTAAAGAACCCAATGCAGGAGACATAAGAGACGCGGGTTCAATTCCTGGGTGAGGAAGATCCCCTGGAGGAGAAAATGGCAACCCACTACAGTATTCTTGCCTGGGAAATCCCAGGGACAGAGATTGCAGGCATGGAGACTAATTCTGTTTCATCTGGTGATTTTTAACCCAAGTCGGTGTAGATGGATAGGAGTGAATGGTCACTGGAGCAATCAGTTATTCTGCTGACACTTACTGAGTACTTCCAGGATGCTGAGCAGTCCAGGGATGCGAAGTACTCAAGTGTAGTGAGAGGCTGCTTCTGGTTTCGAAGACAGCATGACTTGGCCTCTAGAGCCTGATGAATTGTTTGGATCATTACTTCCTAATCTTGGGATCACAACTGCAAAGTCTCTGGCGAGTTGCTAGCTTCTCTAAGCCTCCTACTCTCATTTATAAAATAGCTGTGCACCTACCTCACAGGACTGTTAGGCGGGTTAAATGCGGCAGTCCACCTGGGGCACCAGTTAACACAGCACCTGGTGCCTAATAAGGACCAGTAGGTGGCCGCTGTTATGAATGGTGTGCAGTAGGTGTTACGGGAACACTGAGGACAAGGCCCTGATTGAGCTCTGCTTGGAGGAGGGGATACCAGATGAGAATCTTAAAAGACAAGAAATAAGTCAGGTGAGAGGGAGGTACCAGAAAGCTTCACTTAGGGGAAGAAGGAAAGAAAGAAAAGAAGGAAAGTTAGAAAGAAAGAAAGAGAAGTCACTCAGTCGTGTCCGTCTCTTTGCGACCCCATGGACTGTAGCCCACCAGGCTCCTCTGTCCATGGAATTTTCCAGGC
This sequence comes from Oreotragus oreotragus, assembly GCA_006410675.1. Lineage (NCBI taxonomy): Eukaryota > Metazoa > Chordata > Mammalia > Artiodactyla > Bovidae > Oreotragus > Oreotragus oreotragus. The sequence continues at coordinate 102,390 of SJYX01011755.1, forward strand.
AAGAGTACTGGAGTGGGTTGCCATTCCCTTAGGGGAAAGCTGTGGTTAAAAAACTCTCCTCGGAACTTGGCCCAACAGCAGTGCTGACCCTTTCCGTGACAGACAGACAAAATTACACATCCTCCACAGGGTCTTTCTTGGGAGTTAAGCTTTGCCTTTGGGGGAGCTGCAGCTCTTGTAAACTGATGGAAGGACTAAACCATCACAAAGGCAGTAAGCTTTGTGGTGGTTTTCTGGCTTGTAATTTGCATTAGATGTAATTACATTTCCTAAACATAAAAGGAAATATTTGTGATCTGCAGAGAGGAGGCCCTAACACACAAAGGCAGGTCTCTCTTGGTTCCCTGACCCATTAACTGACAATTATGGTACCTGTGTTAAACATTTTCTAAGTGAAATAACTTGCCATAGCTCTGTGCTGTTAATGCTTGAAATAATGGCATTTCCTCCCTCAGTTGCATAAATGTCAGCATTTATGATTTTAAATAATAGCACATAAAAGCCCAGCTCTGAAATATTTGCTGGCTTTCTTTGCCATCCTAATTTAGCATTTCAAGTCCTTTTACTTCTTTTAATTTTCCTCTTAGTAACTGTTGACCCACTGTAGCAGTGGGGAGGAGGAAGGGCTATGTATGGCAGGAAATCAAATAATGGGGCCGTAAACAAGAATGTAAATTTTTTCATATGAAAGAAGTCCAGAGATGTGTAGACATGGCTGGTATGACAGGGACCCAGGCATCTTCTACCTTTCTGTTCCACCATTAGATCATGAAGCCTCCAACTTGAAGCCATCCATGATTTAGGAAAGCTGTTGGAATGTCAGCCACCCTGGCAACAAAAAGAAAGAGAAGGAGGGGTCAGAGTGTGAACTCCAAACCCAGTGACAGGACCGGCCTCTTCTGTTGGATGGTTCGGGAATCAACATGCCGAGCAAAAGAGGCCCAACAGAGAGACGAAAGCCAGAGGGTCTGGTGTGTGCTCCTCTGCCCTCAGGCAGGGCTTCCGGGGGCTCAGCGGTGAAGAATCCGCCTGCCAGTGCAGGAGACACAGGAGACGCAGGGTCAGTCCCTGGGTGCGGAAGATCCCCTGGAGAAGGAAATGGCAGCCCACTCCAGTAGGCTTGCCTGGAGAATTCCACGGACAGAGGAGCCTGGCGGGCTACAGTCCAGGGGGTCTCAAAGAGTAGGACACGACCGAGTGGCTGAGTAAGCACCCATGCCCTCAGTCAGTATTGGAAAAACTTCCTCAGACTTAACTTGGCTGGAAATGTTTGCATCTTCTGATCCCTGTGAAGAAACAGAGTGAACACCAAGTGTCAATGGAGAAAACAGGAGGAGCGGAAGCAGGCCAGGGTCGCTGGGACGTTAAGTCGCCATCTCCTCTCTGATGGGGACCAGCTGCCAGCCTTACCCAGCCTGTGAGCCCTGTGGCCTCCCCAGGGAGCCTGACACACGCGGAGTTCCCGGACCCCAGCTCTCCTGCTCCGAAGTCTCAGTCCAGTCTCCATCACTCTGACCCCAGCCTGTCAGAGCGACCTGACTGCTGGTCTGCTCACTTTGCTGAAGGACTGGGCTTTAGTATTCTTTGACCTTGGGCCCCTTCCAGCTCCAGAAATCAAGGCCAACTGGGTCCAAGTAAGTCAGTGTTCTTTGGGTCTTCTCATCCATCAGCTTTTTTCTCTGTCTGGTTTCATGTACCTGTCGTCCTTGCCAGGCTTCTTTGCTGAAGAAAAGCCTATGAGAGGAGAGAGAAACGGGAGAGGAGGAGGCAGGCAGCCAGCCAGCCAGCCAGACAGACAAACAATGAAAGGTCTCCTCCAACAGCAAGTGGGGATTGTGACCACTTTCCCCTGACATCGGGACCAGCACGAGGGACACCAAGAAGCAAATCCCTGAGACCCTGTTACCCGGGAGATGTAGGTGAGGACCTTTGAGTGATTTAGTTCAACTAGCATATTCTGAGCCCTATTAAGTGCCAGGCACCATTAGACACAGGAAAGAAGGAAGGAGGGAGAGGCGAAGGGAGGGGAAGTGAAGGGAAAGAAAGGAAGCACACTTAAAACACACTCCTTATCATCAGGGAGCTCCCAGTGTGGCAGGGGAGAAGGAAGCTGACCTAGATATTCGCAGTCAGCCTTGCTGAGTTCCCAAAGAGACGGGGGCAGGTGCCTTGGGAGCAGAGGGCAAAGGAGACTAACTCTGCCTGGAGGGTTGGAGCAGCTCCACAAAAGGGGTTTCAGATGGTCTTGAAGGAGGAATGTGTCAGGTAGAAAGAGGAGAGACAGCAGGGCAGAAGGATGGTATGAGCAAAGATGCAGAGATTTGAACATGGCGGTAAGCTGGGGGAAAAGCAGGAGTTCTGTAGCCTGATGCTTGGGGCACGCAGAAGGTAGTGGAGGGAGCAGGGCTGGGCTCAGATAGCGAAGGGTCCTGATTTTTTTTATCATGCAGAAAATTCGCCTTTGAGGTGAGTAAGGAAAGGTTTGATGGAGAAAGAAGGATTTGAACAAGTGGAAAAGGCAGAGAAAGGGCAGCCCAGGGCGGGATCAGGGGACGGCTTGTGCAGGCCTGGTTGGAAGTTGGCTGGAGGATTCGTGTGGGGCAGTGTTAAGAGATGAGGCTGCAAACAGACCTGTGTGAGGAGCAAAGAGGCACTGAGGGTTTTGAGCAAAGAGGAGTATATTAAAGTAAATGTTTTAGAAAGATTCATTTCTTGGCCCAGTAGAAATGATGTGAAGAGGGAAAGAGACTAAAGGCTACCGGGTCAGTTATGAGGTTCTTATAAAACCCTATAAATTCTGTGTGAGAAAAGGTGCTTTTTCCTTCCTGCTTGTCTGGGTCCTAAAGCCACTGTTATCATAGGAACTCAAGAAAGATGACCAGAAAGCATATACCTGGACTGTATGATTTTAGTTCCCTACAGAAATGGCTTTTTTCAAACAAAATTTCAGCTCGAGGCTTGGTGCTCACCTTTTATGGAGGCATAACAAAGAAGCGCTTTCTGAAGAACATCTCCAAATCTCTTGCTTGTCAGTAATTAAGCACATTGATGATCTCCTTTTTTTTTAATGGAAGATTTGCTTTTTGTTTATTTTTGGTTTTGGCTCTGCTGGGTCTTTGCTGCTGTCCACGAGGCTGCCTCTAGCTGCGGTGCGTGGGCTTGGCGTATGGCGGCTTCTCGCCGTGGCCTCTCGGGCTTGTTGGGACTTCGGTGGGTGCAATGGGCAGGCTCCGGAGCGCTGGCTCAGTCGTTGTGATGCGCGGGCATAGTTTCCTTGCAGCACGGGGAATCTTCCCAGAGCCACGATTGAACCCATGTCCCCTGCGTTGGCAGGGAGATTCTTACCCACCGGGCCACCAGGAAAGCTGTTGATCATCTTCTCATACAGTGACTTTCTGAAAGTAACCACACAATTTCTCTCAAATTCAACGTGAAGAGGGACACGTGTCTGTCCAGCAAAATATGCTACCATAAGGACATCAGATAATGAGAAGTATATACCCCAGTATACTTAGCATTGTTTCCTTGGCTGCCAGGAAGCTCAGAAATAAATATGCTCTGCGAATTGGATAATTACCTTTTCTATTACTCTCTGCTCTCTTTTTTCATGGACTGCATATCTTTTTTTTTAAACAAAATTGTATGCTTTTTATTTATTCTTTTACAATGTGTTTGAGTAATGTGAATGCCTCAGATGCTTCTGGGAATAGGCTGGGCACGATTACATCTAAAATGAAACAGTTTCCTCCTCCCTGGGAAGGTAGCTCGTACTGTGTTTTGCCATGTAGCCAAGAGCCGTCTCCCTGCTCCTGCCATCGCCCCGGCTGCTGCCTGGTTGTGGTGCCCGGCTCATCCTGGCCAAGCTCCTTGGTGAGATGCGCTCACTCCAAGCCCATCCGCCTCTGTTCGCTGGCCCTTTTGGCTTGAGATGTTTTCTGTCTTTTCTATATTTCAAAGCTTTGTGGTAAATAATCAATTCAAACCAGCACCGAGTCTCTCTTTCTGTAATTCTAAAAACCCATTAAATTATATTGTTGGGAGAAAACAATAGCTGTGCTAATCATGCCCTCTGCATGCGCATCTTAATTTCCCCAGAGGCCTGAATATGAATTTTTACTAACATGTTAATTTTGTGTGTTAATCAGTAGCTGTAGGCCGAATGAATGGATTGACTATGTAAAACTGTTTGATATTGAAACAACTCCTTTTGACCCCCTCAAATTGGCTTCATTCCCCTAAAGACGGTTAAAGTTAATTAAGCACTCAATAGGTTTATGGTGTTTAAATTAAAATATATTGCTCCTCATTGTGTAGTCATCAAGTGAGAAAGACATCCTCCTCCTGGCTGCCTGGCTGGCTAATGGGCTTATCAAAATTCATGATGTAATAAGAAGGCCGACAAGCGCATAAGAGACTCTGGCTGTCACTCAAGGAAAAACACTGACCACCTCTGCCCACTAGAGGGCACAAGAGAGCCACGAATGCCCATGGCTTGGTAGGTTGGCGTGAGAATGGAAGAAGGAAAGGCCCCTTGTAGGCTTGATTCTCTCATTTGTAAGGAAGGCAGTTTATGATTCCTTTTTCCCATCAGTGCTGAACTCTCTCAAGTTCTCCAATCCCCCTCTTTTTCTTTCCTTCTCTGTTCATATTTTACACCCTTCTTGGATTTATTTATGACTCTGTTTACAGCACCAGCATGTGGAGACAGCAGATGAGATAGATGCCTCTCAGAAACAAAAATATTGCCTTCCTTAGTCTGGATAAGTTTTCCATGAAATTTTCATTGTGGGAGAGAAAAAGCCCGAGGCTTGTGCTTCCCGAGAAAATCACTGACATGGTGCAGAGAAAATATATAAAATAACACTTAAGTCTTCTCTGCAGAAAGACACATGAAAGCTATAATTGCGCCTGCTGACTTTCCCTCTGGGCTTCTTGGGGGGGTGGGGGTAGGGAATGCGGCTTTGCAGCCTGCCATGACAGTTAGCATTTAGAGCTGGGAGAACTGCTTAATGAAATCGGCAGAGTGCAAAAAGGGGGAGTCAGTGGTGACTCCTGCAGGAATACTTTGAATTAAAACCAGGCCTAGGCAGAGCTGAGCCAAGGATCTCTGCTAACATACCTGCCCACCCCTCCTCTGTCCAGCAAACTCTATTCTTGTAGACAGGGATCTTAGCCATGGGCAATTATTGGTGGTCACTTTTGGAAATATGTCTGGTGGTGGGAGACCACCGGGGGTTCCGAAGGGCTCTTATTAATGAATCTGTAGCTCATTTTTCTTAGACTGGTTTTAAGAAACTTAAACTTCGCTATTAAGAGAGAGAGAGTGTGTATGTGTACAAGTGAGTCATAAAATGGGCAGAAGTTACCTCCTCAAGGATAAACAGCCATAAGACATGAAGGGATCAGGGTGATGCAGTGATGCGGTGAATGGAACAGCAGGCCCCATGAGGAAGCTTAAACCACCCCAGGTTGTTGTAATAAGTTTATACCGAAATAGGTGGGAGTCAGCCCCATCCTGAACTGATAACTGTCAAGGTGAATAAACGTTTGAAGAGCATTGTCCATCTCTTCCATTCCGGTTGGTAATAGCATGGAATTGTATTTTCAAAATAGCTGTGCTTAGTGATTTAGTGGCTGTGACCTGAGGGCAGTGGTTTTCAAACTTTTGAGTCAGGGAACCCAACCTGGAGGAGGTGGCCAAGGGGGTGGGAGCTCTGCCCCGATCCCCCAGAACCCTCCGCCTTTCTTCTGTGTGCAGTTAGGATGTCATTTGGAAAAGAGGCTGCCTCTGCTAAAAGAGAAAAACCAGATTTTTTAAATCTCTAGTTTATTGTCTTCTAGTTTATAGAGTTTCCATTGTTTCACTTGAACCTCATAACAGATTATTTTTTCCTCTGTGATCTATTTTCGGAAAAGGAAGCCAGGTTCAGAGAGGTCAAGAAATGCACTTATTGTCACACAGTGAATGGCAGAACTAGGACTGGAGCCTGGCTTTTCAGATTCCAAACTGAGGATCCTGCCTTACAGCAGGGTAGGGTTGGGGCCCAAGAGAAGTCCTGAGTGGGGAGGGAGGTGGTGATGAGCTAGAGGGAGGGAGAGACCTGAGATTTGCGAGATGATGGGCAGGACAGCACACGAGAGGCAGCCAGCACGCGACAGGCAGCGAGCACGCGACAGGCAGCCCGGGAAGGGAAGGAGGGACTGGGAGCCAGCCTTGGGCCGGACAGCTGGCCAGACCCATCCCCACGCCCACCTCCACCTGCCTCTGGGTGTCTCCCCTCACCATCATTCCAGCCCTTTGGCAGGTGGGGAAACTGAGTCACAGAGCTCTGGAGCCTATCAGGAGTCAGCTCTGCAAACCTCAGGGCCCAGTCACCAGAGACTGCTGCTCTTTCTGGGGGAAATGATCGACTCGGGGGTTGCTGCTGTTCAGTTGCTCAGTCGTGTCTGACTCTTTGCGACCCCTTGGACTGCAGCACGCCAGGCCTCCCTGTCCTTCACCATCTCCCAGAGTTTACTCAAAACCGTGTCCATCGAATCAGTGATGCTATCCAACCATCTCGTCTTCTGTTGCCCTCTTCTCCTCCTTCCCTCAGTCTCTCCCAGCAACGGGATCTTTTCCA
>SJYX01011756.1:0-34751 GCA_006410675.1 Oreotragus oreotragus
GCAGTCATCTGGCTCTCAACACTCAGGCTACACGTTGTACCCTTGCTCAGCTTTCTGGCCCCTGCCTAACCAGCCCTACTAGCTGCCACCCACATTTGGTTAGGTTTTCTGATTATATCCGAGAAGTGGAAGCTTCTTCAATGTAAACCTTTATTTCTGCCACTTGTATTAATATATCCTTTAGATTTTTCAATGCATAACCAACACCAGAAGGAGAGGATGGGATGATTTGAGAGAATAGAATTGAAACATATATAATATCATATGTAAAATAGATGACTGGGGTGAGTTCGACGCATGAAGCAGGGCACTCAAAGCTGGTGTTCTGGGACAACCCAGAGAGGTAGGGTGGGGAGAGAGGTGGGAGAGGGGGTTCAGGTTGAGGGGTGCACATGTATACCTATGGCCAATTCATGTCGATGTATGGCAAAAACCATCACAATATTGTAAAGTAATTATCCTCCAATTAAAATATATACATACATTTTTTTGAAAAGAACTTTTCTAAGTTTTCCTTGACCTCCACTCCACTTAATGGAAGATGGAGAATTTTATTCTACATTTGTGATGTGTTTTCTTTTTTCTTCTCTAAGACTGCTCAAAACTGGCAGGAATTTTTGATGGGAAGAATAATGTGGTTAGCATGTTTATAAATTAACAGTCAAGGAGGTGTACAAACCCAAAATTATTCCCACAGGAAGCAAGTTGCTGGCTCTGACATTCTTTCTCTTTCTTAGCTTGCCAGAAGCAGATGTTGACAGTTCTCTCATTTGGGGAATATATCCAGAAGGATGAATATTACCCTTGAGAAACACAATATACTGTACATAACTTCATATAAGCAAAGATGTAGTTTATTTAAGCTTAGAGAAAGTACATACTGACAACCTGGGCATGGAAAAGAAAGAACGCCATGAAACGATCAAAAAGCTAGGCCTGCCCTCAACTTCATGGAAGTTTCTAAGCTAGTTGAAAGGGGTGCTTGATAGCATTAGAGGGCTGCAGATGGAATCAGACCTGAGACCAAAGTCTTCTCCACACAATGCCAGAATTTTCTCAGAAGTGAAAACTATCACCTTCCAGCTGGCAGTTTTGCCCACATTTCACAAAGAAATGCAATTTCTTTTAACACATAAAAAACTAAAATTAACCTGTTTTCACTTAAAGCAAAGGGTATTTATAAGGAGCTGCTCATATACCAAACACTATACATGCTAATATGTTTGCACGTATGCATAAAAATTGCATATGACAGTTCCTGTTCCCAAAGACTTCAAAATATAAATGGTTAGATTCTGAAAAGTAAAAAGTCTGGTGGGAAAAAAAGAAAATTAACTTATTTGTCTCAGAGTGCCCAGAAAAATCTAGCCTACATTTTAAGTGTTAGGCATTCTTAGCATACATATTTTTTCTTTTTTAATGAAGCATGGCTGATTTTGCTGGGGTTCGAAACTGACATGCAACTCACAGAAATGTGTCTGCCCTGTGGCATGAATGGATCCATAGACTGAGAAAGAAATGGAATAACTCAGAGATTCCAGGAGATGAGGAAAATATTGAAGCCACCAGAGCCCAGTGGTGTGTGGCAATCAGAGATGGATGACTCCTTTTGAACAGAAATGTCATGCTGACCTGGTGGAGAAGATGGCAGGAGGCAAACCCTGCAAGTAAGATCTGGCAGCTGCTATCAAAAGAACAGAATCAATGTATAATCAGGGTGACCTGAAACTGCCAATCACATACCACTGTCTTCAGGGGCACAAGTCTCCAGCACTTTCTAATATGCAGCAGTCCCGTCTGCTCATCAGGCAGGAAACACTGATGCATCTGGGGTCTATAGACTTCTTCCCACAGCCAGTTCAGGGACACAGAGCTGCAGACTTTGATGAGTGTGGACAGAGTCCTACCTGGTATTTGGTTTCAACATTAAGTGGTCATTAAAATATGTATCGTATTCTAATGATACTTACTGAAGTTTTGAGGTCCTCTTAGGACCAGAAGTTTTGACAACTTTATTGGTTTACAGTGAATTGAGACTGATTTAAGAGTAGAACCTACCTAATATTTTTAGCTTGGCGATGACTGAGTTCGGGATCAGTGCTGTTGGCCATGCTTGTCAAAATATCTGAGAAAAGGAAAGCTTATTTTATAAAATGATAGATACGATTTAACCCAAAATTTCTATTTCTGTGTATCTGTTATGAGGATGTAACCATAATGCAGCAGAAATTTACATAAAAAGAAGTTTGTGAAAAAATTAAATCAAGATTACATTACAAAAAGTAAATGGTTCTATATATTAGAAACATTTGTAATGAAGTATAAGAAAATGTTTAAAAGTTGAACTTGATTGTCAGGAAAATGTTCCTAAAATTGAATGTTAAATGATAAAAGCAGATTATAAAACATTCATTCAACGAACATTTGTTGAGTGCTGACCTTGTAACAAGCATTGTTACAAGTCTAGAGGTATTATTGTGCATGTGTGTTTGCACGCTCACACCGTTGTGACTGACTCTTTGGGAGCCCATGGACTGTAGCCTGCCAGGTTCCTCTGTCCATAGAATTTTTCAGGCAAGAACATTGGAGTGGGTTGTTATTTTCTCCTCCAGGGGACCTCTCCCACCCAGGGATGGAACCCGAGTCTCCTGCATCTTCTGCCCTGGTAGGTGGATTCTTTACCACTGCTCTACCTGGAAAGCTTGGGAAGCCCAGAGGTGTTTTTAGGAACCAAAGAAAGAAAAAAAATCTCTTCTTTAGTGGGCTAATACATTCTGATGTATCTTATAATGTCCTTTCAACGATGTAAACAAACAGCTATGCAAGCAAAGAAAAGAAGCAAGCGTAGAAAAGAAAGTGGAAGAGAAATGTAGTGGACACCACCACACCCATATTTCTAGGATTTCTCTATGCACGGTATCTCCCGTGTGCTTACCCTCCCAGAGTCAGCATCTGCATCTCTGTTGAAAAGCTGCTGTCTGGCTTTGCTATAGAGCCTGATTTGCCAGAGGTGCCTGGAATATACCAGTTACCAGGGGCAGCCATTAACCACTGACTGAAGGAAGCGTGGTCTAATCACTGCATCTCTGGTTGGACCATCTCACTCCGATGGATTAAGCCAGAACTACCCTTTGCACAACCTTGTTGCTATCATACTTTTACTGCTGAAGAGTCAAATGAAGGCCAACATTTGAACAGAGAAGGAAGGCTAATAATAATAAGCAGAGCTTACATTCATTGAGTGCTTCTTGTGGTTCAGATTTTAACTTGAATTATCTTAATTTTCACAGCAACACAGAAGTACTATTATTACAGGTAAATATAAGGCTGTGGGCATTTTCTTTTCCTTCCTTATACTTCCATGTCTGTTCCAATGTTCCACCATAATATGTGTTAGTTTTACAAGCATCTAGGACATGAGTACCCATTTTTGGCACACTGGCATTAAAGATGCAGCAATAGCACACTCTTGGAAACTACAGAACATTATTGCTCTTGTGTGTGTGTGTGTGTGTGTGTGTGTGTGCATGTGTGTGTTAGTCACTCAGTTGTGTCTGACTCTACAGCCCCATGGAATACAGCCAACCAGGCTCCTCTGTCCAAGGAATACTCCAGGCAAGAATACTGGAGTGGAAGGTTGTTGCTGAATCATTCAGTCATGTCTGACTCTGAGACCCCATAGCCTGCAGCATGTCAGGCTTTCTTGTCCTTCGGCTTCTTCTGGAGTTTGCTCAAACTCATGTCCATTGACTCAGTGATGCCATCCAACCATCTCATCCTCTGTCATTCCCTTCTCCTCATGCCGTCAATCGTTCCCAGCATCAGGGTGTTTTCTAACGAGTCTTTTCTAATGACTCTGATGCTCTTCGCATCAGGTGGCCAAAGTATTGGAGCTTCAGCTTCATCAGTCCTTACAATGACTATTCAGGACTAGTTTCTTTTAGAATTGACTGCTTTGATAGGCTCGCAGTGCAAGGAACTCTCAAGAGTCTTCTCCAACACTACAGTTCAAATGCATCAATTCTTTGGTGCTCAGCCTGTTCTATGGTCCAACTCTCACATCCATACATGACTACTGGAAAAACCATAGCTTTGACTAGATAGACCTTTGTATTGAACAAGGTAAGAGTTAGATATGTTCACTGGGATTTAGAGTGTATTGTTTATAGTTCAGTACTTTCCTGGAGGCAAAGTTCACTAGCTTGCCTGCACTGTTAAATGATATATATACGGATGAATGAACCTTCTTTAACGGATTAACAAGCCTGGCCTTTTCTACGTGACCAGAGGGTATAAAAGATCCCTCTGTGAACTGTGTCTGAGTCCACCAAATGGAGATACCTCAAATATCCAATTCATAATCTGAAGACAAAGCCTGTTCTGCTCAACTGAGGGAAGACTGCGTGAATGCACCTGGAAGAATTTGGAGCCTCTATGACTCCTGGTCTTGCTTTCTCCCGTTATACTTCATTTCTATTTCATTAGAAACACTATGCAAGTATAGGCTGGAAACTCATAAATCTTTTCAGGGATCCAACATTTTGTATTAAATTCAAGGAAATATTTGACTGAATGCACTTTATTCATCATTAGTAATATCATCAGATTTTCTATTCTGATCTAAATCAATAGGAGTATTTTGTGTGCTGTGTTGTGCTTAGTCACTCAGTTATGTCAGACTCTTTGTGACCCCATAGACTACAATCTGCCAGGCTCCTCTGTCAATGGGGATTCTGGATTCTCCAGGCAAGAACACTGGAGTGGGTTGCCTTACCCTCCTCCAGTGGATCTTCCCAACACACGGATCGAACCAAGATCTCCTGCAACTCGGGTGGAATCTTTACCATCAGAGCCACCAGGGAAGACTTGGAATATTTTATGTTTCATCAAAAATATTTCTCTGTTTCTGTTTTAACTATTTTGACATTTTTATCAATGCATTTTCAAGAATTATATTCTTTTGTATCTGATGTTTAAACATTTTTGTCCTAATAATTTTAATTTCTTAAAAGTCTTACAAAAGTTAGTCTATACACTACATTTCCCCATAAACTGAATATTTTGCAAATCAACTATTTACACTTTTTAGCTTATTATAAAAATTGACATTTTAATTTTTTTTTCCTTCTATGTTCTTTGGATGTATGTTCTTTTCTAGATTCTAGATTGTACTACCTATTATTTAAGTCCCTTATTTTTTGTAAAGTAAGTTGTTGTTTTTTTTTACTTTATTTTACTTTACAGTACTTTACTTTACTTTACTTTTTACTTTACTGTGTTGGTTTTGGCATACACTGACATGAATCTGTCATGGGTGTATCTATACATATCTTTGTTTTTTGCTGTATACCATAGATTCCAAAATATACAGTTTTCATTTTACTTAATTTAACATATTTTCTGTCAGTAAATCATAGAAAATTTTTTTTTAATTTTCAAGTTTTGTGATATGGGTGAATAAGTTGTTTAGCTAGCTTTCTTTTAATTTACAATTGCCTTTAATTTATAGAGAATAATTTGAGGACACATTACATGAAACTGATTAAGAATTCTTTTATTACATGAAAATAATCAGGTGTTTTAAATTAATTATCTATATTTCAATAAATTAATGTGGGCTTCAGAGAAGGCATATTATGAAAACTATGAAGACCTATTTTATAAATATTAAAAAGGTAATTACAAGGACTAAGCCATTATAAATATATAATATATCTAAGAATATATCAGAATACATGAAGCAAAGATGGGAAGAACTGAAAGAATAGACAAATCCACACCCATTTTTAGCTATTCTGAGAGCCTTCCTACTCTGATGGATAGAACAACTAGAAAAAGCTATTTTAAGACATAGGTACATTTTAGAACACTATGAAAAATGTTAACCTGATGTAGAAACTAGAATATGCATATGCTTTATATGAAATGGAAATATCACAAAGATAGACAATATGCTGTGCAAAAAGAATAAAATTCAAAATATTAAAAATTTACAGAGTGTGTTCTATGAAAAGGGAATTAGATTAGAAATCAGTAAGAATAAATTATCTATGTAATCACCAGTGCTAATCATCAAATTGTGTACAGTAAATATATGCAGCTCTCTAGATAAAAATCGTACCACAGTATTACTGTTAATGAAGAATGAATTATTTAGAAAATCAGAAACATGTGAGAATTAAACAACACATTTCTAAACAACTGTTACATCAAAGAAGCCACTAGGAAGATTAGAAAATATTTCACATACAGTTAATTGAAAATAAAATTGATACATATTTATAAATTTTTGAGGCACAGGTAAAGCAATGCTTAGAAGTGAACAAGGGAAAATGAAGTGATCAGAAAAAAGGAAAATTAAGTTCACAAGAGAGAAAAAATGAGACAGAGTAATAGAAAAGAGAAAACAGAAAATTAAGAAAGTTAAAAATCATGAATATTAACAAGGTAAAAATTAGACGAGAGAGGAAATGGAAGAAGCTGAGTGTGTTTAAAATGTTAATTTGAAAATGATAATTTTGAAAAACAAAACTCTATTCACAAAATAAAGGAGGGAACAACTCTCAATACCAAAAATGAAAGAGGTGATATTACCAAATATACTATAGGATTAAAAGAAAAATAGAATGTTAAGTGACTGTTAGTAATGATTTTACATCAATCAATTTCATAAGTTAGGTAAAATAGAGATATTTCTTGAAAAATGAAACTTTCACACAGTGATAAGACAATGTAGAAAATGTGAATAGCATACTCCCTATTCAAGAAACTGAATTCTTCATCAAGGGAATTTTTCGAAGAAGCAAACTGCATATCAGATCTCACGTGTGCTCAGTCGTGTCTAACTCTCCGCAACCCTATGGACTGCAGCCTGCCAGGCTTCTCTGTCCATGGGATTCTCCCAGCAAGAATACTGGAATGGGAAGCCATTCCCTTCTCCAGGGAATCTTCCCTACTCAGGGATTGAACCCTGGTCTCCTGAATTGCAGGCAGATTCTTTACTGTCTGAGCCCCCAGGGGAGCCTATTGGTATGTCTGGAAAAACTGAAGCAGAAATAGAGACATATCATGTGTTTATGAATTCAAAATTCAATATGGTACAGAAGCCAACTGTCCACAATTCATTTCTCATTACAAAGTCATCCTGTTCAATATACAACCCAATATTTTATCAAAATTTGTAAGTTTCCCCTGAAATTTCTATGTTGAAAACCAAAATAACAAAAGTTATTTTGAGTGAGAGGAACATACTTGGAAACTATTATCAGATTTTCAGCCTGCTAAAAAGCTAGTTACAAAGGTAATTTGGCAGCAGTGAAGATAGTTAAATGACTAAATAGAAAGTTCAGAAATAAATCAAAACGTTCATAGTTAACTGATTTTTCACTTCAACGGCTTTTCCACACATATTCTTAAAATAATTGACAATCCATCCACAAAAAATTAACTCCTACTTTATGCAATCCTCAAATGTTAACATGAGACAGATAACATACTTAAATATACTCACATAAAATTACAAAGTTTCTAGAAGAAACTGTAGAACATATGTACTTCACTACCTGTAAATGTTACTTGTTTCCTTAAAGATAAAGTTGTGTAGCAAGCTCTTTTAATTTTTTATTTGCTATTAATTTAGAATAATTTATAAACATGAATTCCTTGAAATTTGTTGGGAATTCCTTCATCATATAAAATAATAAATTGTTTTGATATAACTATATTTAATAAGCTACTATAGGCTTCCAGACAAGGTGCATGACAAAAATTAAGAAATATTTTATAATTAGAAAAAAGTTAATTCACAAGGGCCAAGCAATCATAAATATATAATGTATAATATCCAATGCTGTGCTTAGCCACTCGGTCATGTCCCACTCTTTGTGATCCCATGGTCTGCAACCTGCCATGCTCCTCTGTCCTTGGGGCTTCTCCAAGCAAGAATACTGGAGAGGGTTGCTTCCATGGGATCTTCACAACACAGGGATTGAACCCAGGTCCCCCCACCCGACCCCACTGCAAGCAGATTGTAGACTGATCTACTAGGGAAACTCAAGAATCCTGGAGTGGGCAGCCTTACTCTTCTCTAGGGGATATTCCTGATCTAGAAATTGAACTGGGGTCTCCTACATGGCAGGTGGATTCTTTACCAGCTCAACTACCAGGGAAGCCCATAATATACAATGTACACTATGTATTGTCATGGCAGTTATTTAGAAGCTTGTTGTTTAATCCCCAAATATTTATGCTTTTCTAAATAATTTATTCTCCATTAACATAGCTTTATTGGTGTATGGTTTTTATATAGGGATCTTTATAAAAGGATGAATTATGAGGTTGAATATTAGACAGTAGACCTGATTTTCTATTGATTTGAGGCTTTTTTCTAGATATTCTAGGCTTGTAGAAATTGGTAAACATATTGAGGATAGGGAGTCAAGATGTCATAGAGTCAGAGAAGAGAAACAGATATTAAAAGTGGAAAACTGAAATGAACCAATTCAATTGGAATTCATCATGTAAACATGACTCAAGACTTTTCAAGATAGTTAAACAAATAGAGAAATTGATGACTAGATAAATAAATATATATAAATAGATACATAGATTGATATGTATAGATATGCCGATAAATGCATAATAGATCAGCATAAGCATAAGTACATTTATGTGTAATACACAAAATCAGAAACAAGGGCTTTCCCATAGAAATGAGCACACTTACTGCCCAGATGTTAATTTAAAGTCACAAAGTCTCTGAGTGGTTTGTCACATAGCTGACTAAAGCACATTATACAATTAATATTTAGACAAAGTATTTTGATTAGATTCTAAATTACCTTGCAGATGGAAAATATTTGGAATGATAAATAGCTAAATTTCCTTGAAGGAGACAAAGATGCTACTTTTACAAGTTAGAGAGATATAGAATACATTTTTTAAAAACATTATGGACAAGAGAGTACCTTCTTTGCAGTCTACCTTAGGATCCCACTCTCCGTTTATACAGATTGAGTGTTTGAGTTCTGATTTTCCTCGACATTGGTAACTTTTGTTGGTGTTATGGTCATATTCAATCGTATGTGCTGGTTTTCCCTCAGGTGGAAATAATGTCGACCCTTTACACTTCTTAAGTTCATCTGTTGCTATAAAATGAAAACATTCTCTTGAAAAGACTAATTCTAAAGAATCAAATAGCTAAGTATGGTAAAATCAATATAATATTGTAAAGTTAAAAAAAATAATTTTTAAAAATAGCTATGGAGTGAATAAATAATGATGTTAGAATTTATGCCTACAAATTCCACCAGCCAAGTTCTTACTGATCAAATTGCATGAGATGAAAAAGTATACATGAGCCTGAGTCTTGCATCCAGTTTTTGAAATTTCAGAGAAAATACTCATCCTAAAGATTTCTGTCTTTTTGACTAGAATACTTTTTGATGACCTACATAGCAAATAGTTATCACATGAATAAATTTGGTCCCAAACTTGAAATCTGTGCAAATGTTCATATAATTTGCCTGTTGACCTTAAGCATCTCTGCATTATTTTTAATTCACAATCTTAAAACAATAAAATAAAAACAATTTTCTGTGGACAAAACATACCAAGTTGCTACTTTTTATATATGTTTTTTCAAGAAATGTAATGAAACATAATAAGAAAACTACATCCAAGGTGTTTTGTATAGAATCTTAACTTTTAAGCAAATCTTTTACCTGACACCGAAAATAAACACTTGAAATAAGAAGATGGGTACTTAAAGTTACAACCTATCTTGTATAAACACCTGTCTCTTATACACATCTAGATGTGTATAAGAGACAGGACACAGAGTATGTGAGATTTTGTATGCCTTTAAAGAACAGAAGAAGCTCTGTTTCTTAAAGCCCTCTGGCTTTCTTGTGCACAAGTTACTCTGGACTTCTAAGTCAGAATTTCTGGGGCTGATTTTTCAGGACCATGACTCCCAGGCTGGGCGGCTCGGTTGTCCCTTCATTCTTGTCTTTTGATCATTAGGAATACAATTTGCATAAACATAAAATGTACCTGTTATTTGCACAATAGCCCAAGGAGTTTGTCTGCATTTCACATCAGAAGTGAGTGTTCATCAGTTCATAAACTGAAACTGTGATTTACTGTTTCAAGATAAACTGGCAGAGACAGAGAGGACTTCATCTTACTGATCCATACAAAGATTGTGTGCATGCTCAGTCTCTTAGTCGTGTCCAACTCTTTGTGACCCAGTGGACTCCAGCCCACCAGGTTACTCTGTCCATGGAGTTTCCCAGGCAAGAACACTGGAGTGGGTTGCCACCCTCCTCCCCAGGGGATCTTTCCCATCCAGGGATCAAACCCGTATCTTCTGCATCTCTTGCATTGCAAGAGGTTTCTTTATCCCTGAACCTCCATGGAAGGATACAAAGCTTAGAGGAGTATTAATCTTCTTTATAGAATATTTTAAACAAACTTATGCATGTACTGCTTACCAATACAACGTGGGATTGACTGCCATCTCCCATCCTTGCACACAATTTCTTCTGCATCTTGAATTAAATAATTTTCTTTACATAGAATTGATATTTTTTCTCCATCCTCATATTTCACTGTAGTTGTCATATCTCGAGCATTGGGAATCTGAGGTGGAGGTGGGCATGGTTGTATTTGTGCTTCTGAAAATATTAAAATTAGATTTCTTGATTAAAAAGCATAAGTTCAAACATTAAAGGAAATTTTTTCAATAAATAGAAAGCTCTAATGTTATATCATAAATGATCAAATAATGATACTCTGTAGTTTTACTCTTAAACATGTTTAGCACTTCAATATATCACATTTGGTTCATTATCTCATGGTCTTAGTTTCTTCCTTTTATTCTTCCTGTGCTCAATCTTGCATGATTTATGTAAAAGGGATTTTATTTTTTTCTAACCTTTAGGATGCACTAATTGAATTGCTTACTCAGTTATAGGTACTGAGGAAAAACTGTTATCAGGGTCGGTGTTTTTTTTAGCAGATATTCATGATCAGATATTTTGTAATTGGATTGAAGCCCTCACAAATTTTTCTACCATGGGAGTTGATTAGCCAGATGAGAAACTACATTTAGTTAATAACTTATTAATTTGATGCTGATTCTTGAACAAGGTAAGAGTTAGATATGTTCACTGGGATTTAGAGTGTATTGTTTATAGTTCAGTACTTTCCTGGAGGCAAAGTTCACTAGCTTGCCTGCACTGTTAAATGATATATATACGGATGAATGAACCTTCTTTAACGGATTAACAAGCCTGGCCTTTTCTACGTGACCAGAGGGTATAAAAGATCCCTCTGTGAACTGTGTCTGAGTCCACCAAATGGAGATACCTCAAATATCCAATTCATAATCTGAAGACAAAGCCTGTTCTGCTCAACTGAGGGAAGACTGCGTGAATGCACCTGGAAGAATTTGGAGCCTCTATGACTCCTGGTCTTGCTTTCTCCCGTTATACTTCATTTCTATTTCATTAGAAACACTATGCAAGTATAGGCTGGAAACTCATNTTGACTCATTGGAAAAGACTCTGATGCTGGGAGGGATTGGGGGCAGGAGGAGAAGGGGACGACCGAGGATGAGATGGCTGGATGGCATCACGGACTCGATGGACGTGAGTCTGAGTGAACTCCGGGAGATGGTGATGGACAGGGAGGCCTGGCGTGCTGCGATTCATGGGGTCGCAAAGAGTCGGACACGACTGAGCTACAGAACTGAACTGAGGCCTCATCCTATGATGGACTGGTTTCTGGAAGGAAAGCAGCCTTATTTTATAAGGAAAAAATAAACATAGTAGGAAGAATGACAAGCTAGATTAGACAGAGTTACAAATAAACCTTGAGAGAAGAAAACTGGAATAAGGTCTATTATAGCAAAGGGGAACTATATTAAACTGTATACAGGTAGAGGATTAACCTTTGCAAGGAAAACTCTGAGGTCAGAAGAGTAATAATTGAAGCAAACATTTTGGCATTAGGTAGAATGAAAAGTCAAATGAGGTGAGGTCATTTGAGGAGATAGAAGAGGACAAAGATGAGGTTTGGTCTTGAATAACTGGCAATACCTAGGACAGGATTGTGTTCATGAAAATGCAGGGATTAATAAGCAAAAAAAAAATTACTATTTAACTAAATAAACTCCTACTGAATGTCTCCCATCTGTCAACTGGTCTTTTGAGTATGGGTCTTTCAACATACTGTTGGCAAAGAAAAGAGCTATCAGACCCTGCCCTCACTCAGGGCCTTAGCCTAAGCCCTACCTTCTTCTTGGAATAATTAATGACTAGAAATATAATGAGTTAACAGGCCTGGACATCCAGGGCTCTCTTTGAATGCAGAGCCCAGGAAAACTCCAGGAAAAAGTCTATTCCAAGAGAAAAAATGAAATGAGATCGCTAACATTGATTCTCCCAGTCAGTCATCAAAGTCTTGGTCATCCAAAAGTCAGAATGAGTCTCTTACAAGGAAATGTGTCAGGGCAGGTTCCTGGCCCCACCCCAAGTGCCTCCCATGACAGAGTTACCTACTAATAGGGAGGGCTTGAGCCCACCCTCCCCAGCACAGTAACTTCTCTTTGCAGAAATATTCATTGTTAGAAGCTTGAGAGAGGCAAAATTCCTACAGAAATGTATCAAATGGGTATTTTCCTCAATTATAATTCCTTGTTTCAAATGTTCTAAAAGAAAGAGTATCATATAAAAGCAAAAATGGCATTTGCAATGATAGTTGTATTTTCCTGGTAACTAGTTCAATTCAGTTCAGTTCAGTCACTAAATATGTCCAACTCTTTGCGACCCCATGAATCGCAGCACGCCAGGCCACCCTGTCCATCACCAACTCCCAGAGTTCACTCAGACTCACTTGTGAGAGGAACCTAAGTAAGATGGTAGGTGTTGCAAGAGGGAAGACACACTGAAACCATAATTACAGAAAATTAGTCAATCTAATCACACTAGGACCACAGCCTTCTCTAACTCAATGAAACTAAGCCATGCCTGTGGGGCCACCTAAGATGGGCAGGTCATGGTGGAGAGGTCTGACACAATATGGTCCACTGGAGAAGGGAATGGCAAACCACTTCAGTATTCTTGCCTTGAGAACCCCATGAACAGTATGAAAGGGCAAAATGATAGGATACTGAAAGAGGAACTCCCCAGGTCAGTAGGTGCCCAATATGCTACTGGAAATCAGTGGAGAAATAATTCCAGAAATAATGAAGTGATGGAGCCAAAGCAAAAACAATACCCAGCTGTGGATGTGACTGGTGATAGAAGCAAGGTCTGATGCTGTAAAGAGCAATATTGCATAGGAACCTGGAATGTCAGGTCCATGAATCAAGGCAAATTGGAAGTGGTCAAACAGGAGATGGCAAGAGTGAACATCAACATTCTAGGAATCAGCAAACTAAAATGAACTGAAATGGATGAATTTAACTCAGATGGCCATTACATCTACTACTGTGGGCAGGAAGCCCCTAGAAGAAATGGAGTAGCCATAATGGTCAACACAAGAGTCCAAAATGCAGTACCTGGATGCAATCTCAAAAATGACAGAATGATCTCTGTTTGTTTCCAAGGCAAATCATTCAATATCACAGTAATCCAAGCCTATGCCCCAACCAGTAATGCTGAAGAAGCTGAAGTTGAATGGTTCTATGAAGACCTACAAGACCTTTTAGAACTAACACCCAAAAAAGATGTCCTTTTCATTATAGGGGACTGGAATGCTAAAGTAGGAAGTCAAGAAACACCAGGAGTAACAGGCAAATTTGGCCTTGGAATATGGAATGAAGCAGGGCAAAGACTAATAGAGTTTTGCCAAGAAAATGCACTGGTCATAGCAAACACCCTCTTCCAACAACACAAGAGAAGACTCTACACATGGACATCACCAGATGGTCAACACCGAAATCAGATTGATTATATTCTTTGCAGCCAAAGATGGAGAAGCTCTATACCGTCAACAAAAACAAGACAAGAGCTGACTGTGGCTCAGATCATGAACTTCTTATTACCAAATTCAGGCTTCAATTGAAGAAAGCAGGGAAAACCACTAGACCATTCAGGTATGACCTAAATCAAATCCCTCATGATTTTACAGTGGAAGTCAGAAATAGATTTAAGGGCCTAGATCTGATAGATAGAGTGCCTGATGAACTATGGACTGAGGTTTGTGACATTGTACAGGAGACAGGGATCAAGACCATCCCCATAGAAAAGAAATGCAAGAAAGCAAAATGGCTGTCCGAGGAGGCCTTACAAATAGCTGTGAAAAGAAGAGAAATGAAAAGCAAAGGAGAAAAGGAAAGATACAAGCACCTGAATGCAGAGATCCAAAGAATAGCAAGAAGACATAAGAAAGCCTTCCTCATCAGCGATCAATGCAAAGAAATAGAGGAAAACAATAGAATGGGAAAGACTAGAGATCTCTTCAAGAAAATTAGAGACACCAAGGGAACATTTCATGCAAAGATGGGCTCGATAAAGGACAAAAATGGTAACTAGTACTCCCATTTTAATCACATGAGTATCTATCAATAAGATTTAGCTTCACACTTGTCAAGATAAACAATGTTAATATCAGGACAGAAAGATGCATAAAATTCTATTGCTAGTTTATATTTTTCCTCTTAGGCACATATTGGACTATAAAAATCAAATATTTGGGATCATTATAATTTAAGATCTGACATTTATTTTTCAAGGATAACTGAATTTCAACAGAACGGCTGCAAATACTAAAGGTCAATTTGACATGTGTATTCTGACCAATGCACTGAGGAGGCTGGGTCCATTCTCCACTAATACACGTGATAAATCTGGGTCCAATCATTGTAAATGCTTCTCTGCAACTGAACTCTACCAAATCTCCATGGTGATAGGGAGGGACAGAAGGCTTGATATCACCGTGATCAAGGTCAGGTATATCTCCACAGGTACGCTCCTCCTCTGAAAATCCACAAAAATATGTTCGTCTTTAAAATATTGTTTAAATGTGTATATGAATACAAATAAGAGTAATGATTTACCTTGAAATATTACTACTTTTAATACATTACCAATACACACAGGTAAAGCTGTCCATTCTCCATCAACACACTGAATTTTATGAGAACCTTTCATCAGAAAGCTGGGGTTGCAAGCATATTCCACGACCTCATTGTGTGCATATTCTTCTTTGTCTATTTCTTTCCCTTTCCCATTAAGAAGTTGAGGAGGTGGAGCACAAGATTTTACTTTCTTTACTGTAAAAATATTGGGTAAATTATGGTTACATTGTGTCTTATAACTGAAAAATCCAGTTAATGTGAAATTTATTTCTCTACATGATCTTTTATTTGTTATATTATTTATTTTAACATTCTTAAACAATGAAAAAAGAATAGTGTTTACTGATTCTATTACTCATCTTAAACTAGCATATTGAAGGCT
Source organism: Oreotragus oreotragus (assembly GCA_006410675.1). NCBI lineage: Eukaryota > Metazoa > Chordata > Mammalia > Artiodactyla > Bovidae > Oreotragus > Oreotragus oreotragus. Next base: position 15,468 of record SJYX01011756.1, read on the forward strand.
ATGTATGCTCAAAAAGCATGTTCATTTTCCAGACATGCTAAATAAATATGCAAACCAGTTACTCAATCTGGGTGAACAAATTATAGCAATACTTTTATTCCACAGGAATACTGTATGAAAACTTTTTGGAAAAAAAATATCATTTGAGAGAAGCATTTGAACAGTTTAACTTTGATTCATATGATTTGATACATGTGACTGAGTTGACTTTAAGTTACTTGAACACTCTTTAGATATATTTGAGGACACTAGATGCAAAGCCCACAGTATATAAACTCTCCAATATTAATGGTGGAATTGCAGGAAAAAGGAAAACTAACAAGAAATCCTGCCAGTGTCAGGTTCCTCATGCATTTCTGTGGATTCTCCACCACATATTTCAAGAACCTCCTGGAGGTTAATTTCTTAAAGAAGGAAAACTGAGGTATCTACTACCCAGCACATGTCCTTGGTGAGTATGCTGCTGCTAAGTCGCTTCAGTCATGTCTGACTTTGTGTGACCCCATAGACAGCAGCCCACTAGGCTTCTCTGTCCCCAGGATTATCCAGGCAAGAATACTGGAGTGGGTTGCCATTTCCTTCTCCACCTTGGGGGTATATCTCTGCCTTAGTGCATTAGATTATAGATTCACTGGAAGTGGACAGAATATTAAGGGAGGGAAATATAAAGATTGATATCTGAAATCCCAACCCTTGCTCCAACAACTGTCAGATAAATATTTACCTTTACACGTTGGAAGTTTAGGGGACCATCCAAAGTGGTAGCACTGAATTGAATCTGCTCCAACCATAATACGGCCTTGACTGCAGGAGAATTTCAGCACATCTCCAACTTTAAATGTGTCTTTCCTGGGATAAGCATTTAAGTATGTATCCATTTCGGGAATACTGCATTCTCTTTCTATCGAAAAAGGTAAATAATGAGTGAGAATATTTAACCATTGCAAAATAAATATTATTTGCGTCACATAAACTGAGGTGCTGGGTAGTGCATACACAGAGGACATACATTAATGCACATTAATGCTCTTCCTTGAAAAACATTACATGTTAGGTTTTATACACCCTCTGCACTCATCTGGGACTTTTGAGAAATATTAAGGTATTGAGCAGCAACATATATGTCCTGATAATTTATTTGTAAAGTCAACTTGTTAATACTGGATCTGATTTTATCACTGACATTTACAAAATATAATGCTAATTTTTTGGCCTCAAAATGTATAAATATACTCTCAGAATAAAAAAAAAAGACACAATTTTAAAATTGAATACAAATGAAAAAATGGTATTGTAAAAAATATAACTGGGAAAGTAGAACACACAAGAGAGACATTTCACTTGTATTTGAGTTACAGGTACATTAAAAATCACTTAATTTTATCTACAAGTGTAGAAATCAAACTGAAACATGAAACAAGCTGAGTAAACATGTTCAAAGTCACATAGGCATATTCTAGGTGTTTTGATTATGTATATGACAACACAAACATCTAATCTTATTGTACCTATAAATGACCTTAACTATTAATATATGTTTAATTATTGATTCATTTTAAAAATGTATAAACTTATCATTGAAAATGTGTAAAAATCTATGAAATTTGTGTCATTGCTGTGTGTGGATTAGTCGCCCAGTTGTGTCTGACCCTTTGTGACCCCATGGAGTATAGCTGGCCAGGCTTCTCTGTCCATGGAATTCTCTGGGAGAGAATACTGGAGTGGGTAGTCATTCCCTTCTCTAGGGGATCTTCCTAACCCAGGGATTAAACCCAGGTCTCCTGCATTGTAGGCAGATTCTTTACCATCTGAGCCACCAGGGATTGCTACATATTATCAAAAATTGCATTATTCTTTACTTGGAATCTTCCTATTGCTAAATCACTTATAAGCTTCAAAACTGGAATTTAAGAATTAGAATCTCACCAAAAAGAAGGATCATACTATCTAAAACTCTTCAAACATTATCATAAAATTATATATAAGCTAACTAGTTTTAAAAGTAATGCCCCCTCCTTCCAAAATCAATAATTTTGTTTCTGCTTTTGTTTTAATGTTGAGTTTTGTAGCTTAGATGAAAGGCTACTATTGATGAGAACCATTGGGATTCTTTTCCTAAAATTCTATTCCAAACTTCCACATAGCAATACTTCTAATGGTATGTGACTTTGTTTACATATTTTATGCTTATCTTATGTAAAATTCCTATTTTATCATACTGTGTTAAATACTGCTTTAACAACAACAAAAAGATCTGGGCATTAGGCTGTTTTCCAACTGCTGTCTTCACATAAAGTGACTGTAAGAAAGCCATGATCATCTTAAAAGCCTTTCCCTTTACTTAGATTTGTAAGTAGCTCAGTCATGTCCATCTCTTTGTGATCACCTAGACTGCAGCTCATCAAAATTCCATGGAATTCTTTAGGCAAGAATACTATGGGCATTAGGCTGTTTTCCAACTGCTGTCTTCACATAAAGTGACTGTAAGAAAGCCATGATCATCTTAAAAGCCTTTCCCTTTACTTAGAATTGTAAGTAGCTCAGTCATGTCCATCTCTTTGTGATCACCTAGACTGCAGCTCATCAAAATTCCATGGAATTCTTTAGGCAAGAATACTGCAGAGTGTTGCCATTCTCTTCTCCAAGAGATCTTCCTGACCCAGGGATTGAACCCAAGTCTCCTGCATCGCAGGCAGGTTCTTTACCATCTGATCTTTTTTAAATAAGCCAATTGCTTTGCTGTTTCGGCTGCTGCAAAGGCCTGTGTCTCTGCTGATGAATGGTTTCCAGGCTTTCTTTGCATAGACGTGGTGATGGACAGGGAGGCCTGGCGTGCTGCGATTCATGGGGTCGCAAAGAGTCGGACACAACTGAGCGACTGAACTGAACTTCCTACATAAACTTGACCCGCAGTCCCTCCTACTTTCGAAGCACTTGGATTCTTTTGTTCTTAGAATACACTTATTGGAACAATATAAAAGAAGTATTTTTACTTTCTGGTCCATTATTTGCCTTAATTCATCTTTTTTTTTTTTTTTTTTTTTATACTTGCATGAAAGCTCTTGAAAGACATACCACTGTCCCCCACTGTATTCTTCACAATTACTCTTAGGCAACTTCTGGCACATATTAGACGCTTGCTGACAGCCTGAAAGTGAAATCACCTGGGCTCTGGACACTGTTGAACAAGCCTGGCCCGTTCCTCTAACAGGATTCCCCTGTGTGTCTATCTGAAATCTCTATCCTGAACCTCTTGTTCTCTGTCACAACCAAGCCTTCTCAGAGTTATGTCTGCATGCAGTATTGCATTTCTTACCAATAATTTATTTAGCAGGTTCTAAGTAGGATTTTCCCTGTCTACTCCATCTTAAACTGTCTCTCTCACAATTAATGTTGGCACCACATTTTTAGTCTTTTAACCTGGCTTACTGACTGAATTAGAAGTATTCATTAGTGTAACTATTCTAATATAATTAGTTTACATGTTCCTTGACTAAACTGTATGGCAGGCATTATGACAAGTGTATATGAATAATTTATTTTAACAACTAAAAAATCTTTTGAAATATTAGAACATTTATAAATATTAAATCATTTTACAGATTCAGAGGAGTGAACAAAGCTTCAAATAGGTTGTTGCCCTTAGATTCATACTTAGCAAATGGTGGAATTGGATATAGAACCATTTCAGGCCGATTCCATAGGAATTACTATTAGTCAATTTATTATCCCTTGTTCTTAAGTCATTTTCTTCTGTCCAATCTATGCAACATTAATTCTGACATTTTTTCTCCTAAATTCTCTGGGTTCTCCTTTCTTTCTGTCCACTTTGCCACCTATTCTTCTTCTGTCAGACACCTCAGTGTTGGAAGCTTCAGGACTCAGTCTTGAGCTTTCTTCTATTTTCATTCTACATTCTTTTCTAATCTGATGTCATCATTTAAGAGTGATAATCTCATGTGTATATCTCCGGGTTAAATGTATGCATTCAACACTACAGTTGATGTATCCTATGTATATGGTCCCCACTGGCCCAACTACAGTGTGTTCAGGTCAAAGTTGTGATGCTCTTGTGAGAGTGTTCTTTCTCCTGCCAGTACCACGTACGAAGTCATTTCCATTTGCTTGCTTGCTTATGAGAAAATGGTATTCAAAACATGAGTCCCTTCAACTTTTGCTCTTTCTGACAACCAACATTTAGCAACATTACGTGCATTTATTACCAGAAAAATGTATCCCAAATCTATTCTCTTCTCTGAATCAACTTCAGCCAAGAATTTATCTAATCNTGCTTGCTTGCTTATGAGAAAATGGTATTCAAAACATGAGTCCCTTCAACTTTTGCTCTTTCTGACAACCAACATTTAGCAACATTACGTGCATTTATTACCAGAAAAATGTATCCCAAATCTATTCTCTTCTCTGAATCAACTTCAGCCAAGAATTTATCTAATCTCTACACTTTTTCACCACACATGGTTTCTTGAATCTTCTCTTGTCCATCATAAGCACAGCATACAGAAAAATCCACAAATGTCCTTCAAAAATCTAAATAAAATTATATCATTCCTTTTTTTAAAATTCCCTGTGCCTTTTCATGAATCATAAAAGCAATCAATCTTAATATGCCTTGAAATAACCCAGCTCATCTTTCTTTTGCCTCATATCAGCTTCAGCTCATAAAATCCTCTCTCATTCCGTAGAATCTGCCCACCTTCATATTTTCCAAATATTACTTTGCTGCCAAAGTTTGCACATAATTCTTTCCTTGACTTGGGACACTCAACAGCCACTCAGCTTACCAGAGACTGAAGCCCTACTTTCAATCCCGGAAAAAACACATCTTATTGGCAAACTAAAAGAGATCCATGTCATTGTCCTCAGAACTTGTCAAAGTCAGAAAATAAAAAGCACCTGTCAAAACCTGCAGAAGTTAACCTTCAAGGTAGGATGTATAAGCAGAAACTCAGGAGCAAATACTTGAACAGGTTGCAAGACTCTGTCATTTTGGTATTGAGTGAGTCGTTGGACTTTAAAACTTCCCCACCTTCCAGTTTACATTAAAGTAGAAGGAAGCATCATTCCTTAAAGATGATTCTAGATCCGTGTAATTTGGTAAAAATAAAACACTTCTGACAATTACTGTTAAATTTTGCTTATCTTGAAGGAAAGAACATCTGGAAAAGAGCACTTACCATAGCATGCAGCTTTATCAGACCAGCCGTCTTGACCACATACGATGGAGCCTGTGGTGTGTCCATCTCGGGTCTCATACCCATCAAGACATTCGTAGTCCAGCCTGTCATTCAGCCTGAACCACGTGCCATTACTTTTGACTCTGGCTTTCTCAAATACTGGCCTGTCACAGGATTCTAAGGAATAATGGAATTGCGATTTCACTTCTAATATTATTTAGTGGGCAATTTGATTGAGTTTCATCTCAAGGGAAAAGGGTTTCACCAATTAGTATGTACTAATCATAAAAAATTAGCCAAGAATGCCAGTGATATATCACTGTCCTGAAATAATTACTCAAAGTGAAAACAAGTGTATTTCTATGCAACATTTTTCTCAACACTTAATGTTCCTGAATTATTTACTTTATGAACATGTTCCTCAGATGCTGTACTTATGCATTTTTTCCAATGCTAGTATTAAAATAAGCCATTACAGAAGTATTATACTATTTTCATAACAGCATTTTATAATTAATATGCCAAATTAACTAGCAGTTGTGACATATTTGCCAGAGAAAACTTCATTGAAAAAAAGTAATTTTCAAAAAGTAAGGTAATTTTTAAAGATGCTATAAAATTTTTTAAATTCACATGCTGATTTTCCTTTTCCAACTATATTTCTAATGGCTGTATATTCTTTTATACTTATCAAGGTTGAATACAGACATAATTCTTTATTTATAGCTATTCAGAAGAAAATGTGTTAACAATCTGTTTTCACTAACACCATAGACTGATGTTAATAGTTTAAATAATTTACTTCAAATTTTAATGATGTGTTAAAGCAAAATTATACTAGTAAAATATAATAATAGAGACATTTTTCATAAAAGAGCGTTAAAATGGAAAACTGTCATATATTAAAATAAAATAAGTTTCATATGTGAAACTTTTTTCATTTTGAGGGTGTAGTGCCTGTAGCAAGTATAGACACTGGAAGAAATAAAATGCAACAGTAGAAAGGAATATTATAAATATCCACTTCACTTAAAGTGAATATGTAAAATATCACTTCAAAAATATCACTGTGTAGCTTTGGGATGAATAAGACAAACTCATTAATTTTTCTTAGAAAATCTTCATAAACATCTATGTGTTGCTATAAGAAAAACCTTCAGCACAGCAGAATTTGGTCCTGTCTAGAAGTGTTTCTCTGTCTCCACTAACTAGATGTTTATGAAGATTCCCTAAGAATTTTTCACAAGGATATCGATCCTAGAGACTCAAACATAGGAATTAGATATCATATTATTTGAAGTTTATGCACCATGGCCTCACACCTTTGCTTAAAAACATAACTTTTAGGCTTAGGAGCAGAGACTCTGGCTTAAGAGTCTCCTAAAATAAAAGCAGATGCAATCAGCATAAAGGTCTCAGCTGAAAATAAATTAATTTATCCCAAAAGAGAGGTAAAGCTCTTAGCAAAATTAGTTTTTAGTCACAGGATGTTTTAAAGTGACAAAATGTTGAACTAAATAGTACAATGATATTCTACTCCACTAGTAATTAATCATTAAAGGCAAAAAAAAAAAAAAAAATTTTTCAAAGCTTTGTAATTGATCTTTTCAAATACAGCCATGGAACCACAAAACACTTCATATGACCCTGCCCCAGCAAAAATTTAAATTAAAAAAAAAAAAAAGAAGAAGAAAGAAAGGAAAAAGGAAAAAAGAACAAAGTTAAAGAATACTTCTGTATAGTTATCATCAGGATAAGGAATACTAAGATAATGAATTACTTACTAATGCATACAGGTTGAGCTGACCATCCATTTTTCAGACATGTAATTAACCCTGATGTCTTACCATCTGTTGTTACATATCCTGGTTTACACTTATATTCTGTTTGTTTATTTAGGGGATACGTAAAGGTAGATTCAGACAAAAATCCATTCTCAATTCTTATTTTGGATTTTGAACATGTTTCTAAAAGGGAGAAAGCATAAAGAAAAGGTAAGCATATATTTAATACACGTTTCATAAGGACCCAAATAAGGTAATGATACAAAAAAGGGGAGTTGTTTATGACTATAAACCAAGAAAACTTCTAATCATTTAAGGTCCTGTGTAAGAGGGGAAAAAAAAAAAAAAAGAAAAGAAAACTATGAGTTTCCAAAGATATTAAACCAAAACACTTGATTTCTATTTTCTAGAACAAAGCAAGATTTAAAATACTCCAAATCCGTTCTAGGAAATTATTAGAAATCTGTTTGTCTAAAGGGTCTGGAATCCCACAGCATGTCAGAAATCTTTTAGCAATGGGTTTCCTTTCCTGGGACTTGTTGAAAGTATTGCCTAATCTGGATCTCTTACATAACCCAGAACACAGATCAGGTGATGATCACAGAATTTTCCACCATAGATACCCTAGCCTTTGTCTCTGAGAATTTCAAATACTGTCATCAAAACTGAGTTCTTAAAGCCATATCAGTACATGGAGTTCAATGAAGATGACAGAGGTCAATACATCAATTCATTTTACTAAGGACAAAATATTGATCCTTCAAATCATGAATAACTAAACTTGGGAAAGTACAATTCTGTTGCCTACTAGATATCGTCATAGATTTCAGCTAATTTTTTATGGTACTTCACGGATAAAGAAGAAATCAAGAGAAAACTTTGAATATTTTGAATTGAATGAAAATAAAACCATGATAAGTAAAGTTTTATATGATCTATGAGAGGACACAAAAGTGTGCTGAGGGTAATTTTTAAATTACATAGCAACAATAGTAGTGATAAAGACTGACAATCAATAATTGCTTTTCCTTAAAACTGAAAATAGAAAAGCAAACAAGCCCAACACATATAATTTGGAAACACTGCAGTGATATTATTAAGAGTGGAATAGGCCACCTTGACCTCTCCTTCCCTCCACAGACACACTGAATTAACCACAATGTGTGTGTCAGCTCCTTCTATTCAAAATAGAAACAGTAAATGAGAAGTTCTGCATTCAAGGCAAGTGAGAAAATGCCAAAATCCTAAGTGGGAGGGAAAACTAACACACATTCCTGCAATAAAATCCATGTAGAAGAGGACCATACAATTTGAAGGGAACACTCAACTCCCAGCTTCTCCTGGAGGAGCAAAGAGTTTGATCCACAATCTAGGTCTCTGATTTTGCAAATGCTAGTCCACAGTTCAGCTTCCAATTTACCTGCCTCTGGGAGGCCTAGGATTTCCAGTCTCCTGGGAATACAGAAATGAATCTGTACCAGTACTTCTCACAGGTCTTCCCCTAGCTTAATGAAGAGTGAGCAACTCCCAGTTTCTCCATTGAAGGAGTCAGATGGCACATCTGGACCTTCATCTTTTCCAGCTCTGCCTGAGGAATTGGCTTCTAACTAACCTGTCCCTGAGAGCTGATGAAACCCAACATTTGTGTTTGTGACTGGGGAGTACAGAGAGCCAAATCATGGTGCAGAAGGCACAGGGTTTGAAGTAGCATGCAGGCATTAAACACAGTTTCTTTTCCCAAGTCAGTGCAGAGTGAGCTGGGTGATAAACTCCAATTGTCTGTTCCACCAAGTATTCTGACTTGTAGATCGCTGCATACTCTCAACTCCTGGAGGAGGCTGACTACAAACACAGAAGTTTGGATGAACAGAGAGGTTAGAGAAGTAACCAAAATTCTGGACAGGCTGATTGAAAAGGCTGAATTCTGGAAAGGTTCTACTTCTGAGGCCAATCTGTGAAGACTAGGACAAGTGGATGTTTAGTCTAATGCACAGATATCAACACAGAGAGTCAAGAGAAATGATCAACTGAGAAGTATGTTCAAATGAGAAGAACAAGATATCCATTGCTTTTTATCCTGACCCAACACAGGAATTCGACAACCACCCACAGCAATCCTGACTTGGACTGAGGTGTGGGCTCTATACCACATACTGAGATCCATGATGGTGGAAGAGTAGGTGCACTTGGAATACATCTCTCTCCCAGGATACATCAGGAATACACCTCCAGACACAGAAGATCTTGCTGAACGCCAGCTGAGAACCTGACCACTGGAAAAGAAAATATAGAACCAGGCAACACTCAGCAGAACAAAGGAAGGAGGGCCAAAAAAGAGGAGAGCAAGTAGAACTGGATCTGCATCTGGGGTTGGGAACTGAAGCAGGGACAGAGCTGCGGGGGAGGGGGGGGGTGCAAATGTTTGCAACAGAGGTGAAGCACTGAGACTGTTGGAGAGTGAAGCAGCTGACCAGTGAGAGTATGAATGGAATGAGGATCACACAGACAATCCTTGCCACAGCTGTACCTACACCAGACAGGGATGCAAGTCCCCTAGAAAGTGCTTCAGGTTGGAGCTGGAACATAGAGAATGGAAAGCAATCCCATGGCAAGGTTTAATGTTGACTGAAGGGAGATGGTGTGAGGGAACCTGAGAGAGGAGAGCACAGGGGGAAATGCTTATGAAGGGAAGCCAGCTAACCTGGAGGCAGCGTGATACTGCTGAGTCACACACAGAGGATGGAGCCATCTCTATAGCCTCTCTCTCTGCACATATCAGCACCAGACAGCTGAAACATCACAGGGAGGGTGACCCTTTAGGGACCTGACGTGGAAAGCAACACAGAAGGACCCCACCATGGTTATCTTTAAGTCCCTGATGTGATGAACAACAGACAATGACCCCAACTGGGGGGCCTGTAAGCGCCTGAAGGGGTGAAGCAACAGAGAAGGACCAGCCAAAGAGGCCCTCTGAGTGTCAGGTGCCAGAAGCTAGGAAACGACTCTAATAGGACNCCCAGCCATGGTTATCTTTAAGTCCCTGATGTGATGAACAACAGACAATGACCCCAACTGGGGGGCCTGTAAGCGCCTGAAGGGGTGAAGCAACAGAGAAGGACCAGCCAAAGAGGCCCTCTGAGTGTCAGGTGCCAGAAGCTAGGAAACGACTCTAATAGGACCATCGTTTCTGCAGCTCAGTCAGTTGGTTTCCCTGCACACTTGGCACTGCCGGGGTTCCCATAATTCAAGCAGCTGTGTCACCTCCATGCTCAATCCTCACTGGGCAGAGCTGTCAGAAGCTAGAAAAATCCCTAATAGTCACATACCTCCTGTGACAATAGCCACAGCTATGTATCCGGCCTTGCCATGGTCCCCATTATCCAAGCTCCTGTGTCACTCCTTAGCTCAATCCCACAAGGACAGAGCAAGCAGAGACTACAAAAAACCCTAAGGGCCTCATATTTCCTGCTGTTCTAGCCAGTGGCTCCCCTTAGTACATGGTACTGCCAGGGGCCCTGCAGTCCAAGCAACTGCACACCCAAGTCCTCAGGGGAGCATCAGGAGTGAACTCCTGCGGACGACTCACATGCCAAGGGGGAGATAAAACCACAAGTGAAATCCAAGGGCAGGTGGCTAAGGAATAGAACCAAAGCATTCCCACCAGTGGTACAAGCTGAAGATTGAATCCACATGATCAACTGGCAGACTTTGTATCTATGGAATATATAAAAGACAATGGGAGTTCCTGCAAAAGAAAACACACTAGCACTGGCAGATGTGGACATCAGGGCAAGAACATGCAAGAGTAGGACCAGATTAGAGTCTGAGCTGCAGCCACAACAGGTAAGAGACCAGCCCAGAACTGGAGGGTATTCTAGGGAGCTGAGGTGGACTGTGACCCACATTGAGGAAAAGGATGCTGACAGCTGACCCAAGAAAAATATTTATTATTCTTGCTGCTGCTAAGTCGCTTCAGTCGTGTCCGACTCTGTGCGATCCCATAGACGGAAGCCCACCAGGCTCCCCCGTCCCTGGGATTCTCCAGGCAAGAACACTGGAGTGGGTTGCCATTTCCTTCTCCAATGCATGAAAGTGAAAAGTGAAAGGGAAGTCGCTCAGTCATGTCTGACTCTTAGCGACCTCATGGACTACAGCCTTCCAGGCTCCTCCATCCATGGGATTTGCCAGGCAAGAGTGCTGGAGTGGGTTGTCATTGCCTTCTCATATTTTAATTTATTTAGTAGTTGCTACTGGGTTTTTTAATTTTTACTTGTTTTTTGCTCTCTGTTGTTGTAGCTGTTGATTTTAATACTACAATTAAATCTATTTACACTTTTGAGAAATTGCTTTAACCACACATTTAATTTCCTTTAAATACTTCTGCCTCTACATTGGTCTTTTGCGGTTTTGAGGATTGTTTTCCTCTTTAATTTTCAAAGTTTTTAAAAAAAAATTATTATCACTATTTTTCCACATTTTCCCATATTCTCTTGCTTGCTTTTCTTATTCTTTTTTTGTTGTTGTTTTTCTCTAATATATGTAAAACTTTTTTATCTACCTCTATTTAAATTTGCTTTTCTAGCATTTCCTTCTTTTTTTCCCTTTTCTCACATTTCCTCATTATGTTTATTAGTCTGTTTTGCTTTAGTTGTTTTATTCCCCTGTTGACATAGGGCTTTGATATTATCACTATTTTTCCACATTTTCCCATATTCTCTTGCTTGCTTTTCTTATTCTTTTTTTGTTGTTGTTTTTCTCTAATATATGTAAAACTTTTTTATCTACCTCTATTTAAATTTGCTTTTCTAGCATTTCCTTCTTTTTTTCCCTTTTCTCACATTTCCTCATTATGTTTATTAGTCTGTTTTGCTTTAGTTGTTTTATTCCCCTGTTGACATAGGGCTTTGGTTTTGTTTTCCAGTTTACGCTTTTAGTCAGATTTGTTAATACATAGTTGATATCATTCTTACTTTCCATTGCTCACTGAATAAATCTCTTCTACTTTTACTTTTTTTCACTGTTTCGGTTTTGTTTATGTGTGTATGCGTGTGTGTATATTACCCATTTTTTGTATTAGTACTTGCCTGATTTTGTATCTGCCATTTGTCTGAGGTTTGTAGTTTGTTTCTTGTTTTAGTGTGTTTGTTTTATCTCCTTCAATGCCATTACAAACCACCTGTGGAATCTCACCTCCCTGGCCAGGGATCAGGCTCAGAACCTTTGAAGTGGGAGCACTGACTCTAGACTGCCATAAAACTCTTAACCCCAGGGAGTATTTATTAGTGAGATTTCCCATAAAAGCCTCCATCTGTATACACCTGGCATCACCCAACGGCCAGCAGCACCCAGTGTAGGATGCCTCACCCCCTCCCCCCCGCCAAAAAAAAGATAAAAACACAAACCCAGTCATCAGCAAACAGGATTACCACCTCATAAGCCCTGCCCGTCAGAGGGAAGAAAAAAAAAAAAACTTTCCTCCTTTCACCAGAGCACAAACAAAAGTCACACCCAAAAGAAGCCTACACAAACCACTGGCACAACCTTGCACAGCAAGGGCAGAAACCAAAAGGAAGGAGGAATTCAACCTGAAAGCCTGAGAAAAGGAGACATCAAACGCAATAATGAAAACAAGAAAAAGAAAGAAAAGGTAAAAAAATATTGCTCAAATGAAGGAACAAACTAAAAGCACAAAAGACCTTAAAAAAAAAAAAAAAAAAAAAGACCTTAAGAGGAAATAGTTCAAATACCTGAAAAAAATTTAGAATAATGATGGCAAAGATGTTCCAAAACATTGAAAATAGAATGCATAAAATGCCAAGAAGCAATCAACACAATTAACACAATTACCAAGGATATAGAATAAATAAAGAATAAACAAAAAAACATGAATAACACAATTACTGAAATTAAAAATTCTCAAAAAAAAAAAAAAAAAAAGACCTTAAGAGGAAATAGTTCAAATACCTGAAAAAAATTTAGAATAATGATGGCAAAGATGTTCCAAAACATTGAAAATAGAATGCATAAAATGCCAAGAAGCAATCAACACAATTAACACAATTACCAAGGATATAGAATAAATAAAGAATAAACAAAAAAACATGAATAACACAATTACTGAAATTAAAAATTCTCTAGAAGGAAACAATAATAGAGTAACCGAAGCAGAAGAATGGAACAATGAGCTGGAAGATAGAATGGTTGAAATAGTTGCTGATGAGCAGAGTAAAGGAAAAAGAATGAAAATAATTGAGGAGAGCTTCAGTGACCTCTGGGACAATATTAAACACACCAATATTTGAGCTATAGAGGTCCCAGAGGAAGAAGAGAGAAAGAAAGGCACTGAGCATTTTTTTGAAGATACTCTAGTTGAAAACCTTCCCAGCATGGGAAAAGAAATAGTCAATCAAGTTCAAGAAGTACAGAGAGTCAAATACAGGATAAATCCAAGCAGAACATGTCAAGACACATACTAACCAACAGAGATTAAACACAAGGAAAGAATATTAAAAGCAGCAAGGGAAAAGCAACAAGTAACACACAAGGGAAAAGCCATTCAATTAACAGCTGATGTTTCAGCAGAAATCCTGCAGCGAGAAAGGAATGACAGGATATATTTAAAGTACTGAAATCAGAAAATCTACAAGCAAGATTACTTTAGCTGGCAAGGATTCCATTCAAAATTGATGGAAAAATTAAAACCTTTGCAGACAAGCAGTAGTTAGAGAATTTAGCACTACCAAACCAGCTTTACAACATATATTAAGCAGACATATAGGCAATAAGCATAAGACAAAGGAAAGACCTACAAAAAAAACAAAAGAATTTTTAAAAATGCTAATTGGAGGCGGTCTTAAGATGGCAGAGGAATAGGACAGGGAGATCACTTTCTCCCCCACAAATTCATCAAAAGATCATTTGAATGCTGAGCAACTTCCCCAAAACAACTTCTGAACACTGGTGGAGGACACCAGGCACCCAGAAAGGTGGCCCATTCTCTTCCAAAGGATGTAGGACAAAATATAAAAGAAAAAAAGAGAGACAAAAGAGTTAGGAACAGAGACCCATCCTGGGGAGGGAGTCGTGAAGAGGGAGAAGTTTCCAAACACCAGGAAACCCTCTCACCAGTCGGTCTGTGGGGAGTTTTGGAATTTCAGAGGGCAACATAAAGTGAGAGAAAGGAAGGAAGGAAGGAAGGAAGGAAGAAGGAAAGAGATGTCACTCAGTTGTGTCTGACTCTTTGCGACCCTATGAACTGTAGCCTACTAGGGTCCTCTGTCCATGTGATTTTCCAGGCAAGAATACTGGGGTGGGTTGCCATTTCCTTCTGCAGGGGATCTTCTCTACTCAGGGATTGAACCCAGGTCTCTTGCATTGCAGGCAGATGCTTTAAACTCTGAGCCGCCAGGAAGAGGGCAACATAACAGGGAGGGGGAAAAAAAAAAAACCACAGAATACGTGCCTTAACCACAATTCCCAGCTGAGAAATAGCTCAGACGCTCAAGTCTGCCACCAGCAAGTGGGGGAGGCAGTGTTGCATTGTTTAGGGTTAAGGACCAGTCCTGAATGCCTTGAGGACAATCTGAGGGAGCTAACGTGAGATAGCAACCCAAACTGTGGGACAGAGAGAGAGAGGGATAAAAGAGAGAGAGAGAGAAAGAAAAGCTCTAACCTAAGCCACATATTGGCCCACTCACAGAACAAGGGATTGAGCAAATGCCAAAGGAGAACTAGCAGGCTGCAGACCAGCTCCTCCCCGCCGCTGGAGGCAGAGAGGCAGGCAGGTAACAGCCAGAGCCGGAAGGCAAGGGACAATTTTGGCCCCAGAGATGGCATCCTCTAACATACTGGAAGCAGGCTCCTAGTTGCTAACCACGTCTTCCTGGGATATTGGACAGCTGACATCTGCCAAGAGGGTTGTAGCCTGAGATCAGCCCCCCAGAGAAGACACATGGCACACCTGAGACGGTGCTCTTGCGGTGCACCCAGTAAACCAAGCGACTGGGACCAGAGAGGTGATAAGATGCACTGAACACCTGAGACAGTGTGCTCACCAAGCAACTGGTTGCCTGAGCTGCTAGGACTTGGGAAGGGCACAAAACGCAGGTCCAGCTGAGTCTATGCCTTTGTGGAGAACCTAAACCTGAGCAGCTTAGACCTGGAAAGTGCAGCAACCTAGGGCTCGCTTTGGAAAGTTCCCCTTCAAAGCAACCTGGAGTCAGAGCAGTGTACCCAGTAAAGCACAGGCACCATGAGCTAGGGCAACCCAGTGTGGTCCATACACTGTGAGCACTCCCCACACATGCCAGTGATATTTGTTTGCAGTATTCTTTCCTCCCCACAGCACTACTGAACAAGTGAGCCTAAATAAGTGACCACCTTCACCCCCTTGCGTCAGGGTGGAAGTTAGACACTGAAGAGACTTGCAAACAGAGGAGGCCAAAATAAACAAATAACAGGGAACTGCTCTCGAAGTGACAGGCACAACAGTTTGAAACCCTGTAGTTAGCATTGACCAAGCACTGGAAGGGGCCTATAGACCTTGAAAAGAAGTATAAGCTGGAACAAAGAACTATCTGAAACTGAACTGACCCCACACTGCCCTCAACACCTCCAGAGAAATTCCTAGATATATTTTTACTATTATCATTTTTTTTATTTTTCAGTTCTGCATTACTCCTTTAATTTTCATTGTTATAACCTATTATTACCTTGAAAAAAACCCTATTTTTTAAAGAAAATTTCACATAGTATTTTTTATAATTTCTGTTTGGTTCTGTATTTTTAATGTTGCATTTTTCAGAGTCTAACCTCTACTCTAGATTTTAAATCTTTTCTTTCTGTTATATGTTATCAATTTTCTACCTTTAAGAATCTAATCTTCGGTACCCATTCCTTAGTATGGCATACCTTAGTATGGTACCATCAGTACCTTACTTAGGGGTGTGATTACTGGTTTGATTGCTCTCTCCCCTTTTGACTCTCCCTCTTCTCACCCAGGTCACCTCTATCTCCTCCCTCCCCATATGCTTCTCTACTTAACTGTGAATCTCTCTGGGTGTTCCAGGCTGTGGAGAACACTTAGGGAACTGATTACTAGCTAGGTTGGTCTCTCCCTTTTTGACTGCGTTCTTCTCCTCGTGGTCACCTCTACCTCTCTTCTCCCTCTTCTCTTCTCTATTTAATTCTGTGAACCTCTCTGAGTGTTCCAGACTGTGGACAGCACATAAGGAATTGATTATTGGCTAGATTGCTCTCTCCCCTTTGGATTCCCCTCTTCACCTCCTGGTCACTTCTGTCTTCCTCCTCCCTCTTCTCTTCTCCATGTAACTCTGTGAACCTTTCTGGGTGTCCCTCACTGTGGAGATTCTTTTCACCAATTATCTAGATGTTTTATCAGCAGTGCTGTATGGATGGAGAAGTCTTGAGGCTACTGTAAGATTAAGACTGAAAGCCAGAGGTAAGAGACTTATACCCAAAACTTGAGAACACCAGACAACTCCTGACTCCAGGGAACATTAATGGACAAGAGCACATCTAAAACCCTGCATATCTACATTGAAACCAAGTTCCATCCAAGAGCCAACAAGTTCCAGAGCAAGACAGAGCATGCTAATTCTCCAGCAACACAGGAACATAGCCTTGAGCGTCAATATACAGGCTGTTCAATCACACCAAACCCATAGACATCTCAAAACTCACTACTAGGCACTTCATTGCACTCAGAGAGAAGAGATCCATCTCCACCCACCAGAACATGGACTCAAGCTTCCATAACCAGGAAACCTTGACAAGCCAAACGTCCAACCACAGCCACAGGGAGCAAACTTCCTTTATTTTTAGTCAACAATAAAGAGGAACCACAAACTTCCAGCATACAGAAAGGCAACCACAAACAGAACAATCTAAATAAAATGAAAAGGCAGAGAAATATTCAGAAGGTAAAGGAACAGGATAAATCCCCAACAAACCATACAAAAAAGGAGGAGATGGGGAGTCTACCTCAAAAAGAATTCAGAATAATGATAGTAAAGATGATCCAAAATCTTGAAAACAAAATGAAGTTACAGATAAATAGACTAGAAACGAGGATTGAGAAGATGCAAGAATGTTTAACAAGGACCTAGAAGAGATTAAAAAAAGAATCAATCAATAATGCATATTGCAATAAATAAGATCAAAAGAACTCTGGAGGGAACCAACAGTAGAATAACTGAAGCAGAGGATAGGATAAGTGAGGTAGAAGATAGAATGGTGGAAATAAATGAAGCATAGAGGAAAAAAGAAAAAAAAGAAAGAAAGAAAGAAATGAGGACAACATCAGAGACCTCTGGGACAATATTAAATGCCCCAACATTTGAATCATAGGGGTCCCAGAAGAAGACAAAAAGAAAGGCCATGAGAAAATACTTGAGGAGATAATAGTTGAAAACTTCCTCAAATATGGAAGGAAATAGCCACCCAAGCCCAAGAAAGCCAGAGGGTCCAAAACAGGATAAAACCAAGGTGAAACACTCCAAGACACATATTAATCAAATTAACCGAGATCAAACACAAAGAGCAAATATTAAAAGCAGCAAGGGAAAACCAACAAATAACACACAAGGGGATCCCCATAAGGATAACAGCTGATCTCTTTACAGAAACTCTTCAGGTCAGAAGGGATTGGCCGGACATACTTAAAGTGATGAAAGAGAAAAGCCTACAACCCACATTACTATACCCAGTAAGGATCTCATTCAAATATGAAGGAAAAATGAAAAGCTTTACAAACAAAAGCTGAGAGAATTCATCACCACCAAACCAGCACTTCAACAAATGATAAAGGAACTTCTCTAGACAGGAAACAAAGAAAAGGTTTATAAGTAAGTAAGTGTTGGTCACTCAGTCATGCCCGACTCTTTGTGACCCCAAGGATGGCAGCCCACCAGGCTCCTGTGTCCATGAGATTTTCCAGGTAAGGATACTGGAGTGGTTTGCCATTTCCATCTCCGGGGATCTTCCCAAACAATGGATCGAACCCGGGTCTCCTGCACTGCAGCCAGATTCTTTACCAATTGAGCTACAAGGGAAGCTATTAAGGTTTATTAACTTGAATCCAAAACAACAAAATAAATAGCAATGGAATCATACTTAACAATAATTACCCAAAATGTAAATGGGTTGAATGCCCGAACCAAAAGACAAAGACTGACTGAATGGATACAGAAACAAGATATATGCTGTCCACAAGGGACCCACCTCAAAACAAGGGACACATATACACTGAAAGTAGAGGGCTGGAAAAATATATTTCAAGCAAATGCAGACCAAAAAAAGCAGGAGGAGCAATACTCATATTAGACAANGACTGAATGGATACAGAAACAAGATATATGCTGTCCACAAGGGACCCACCTCAAAACAAGGGACACATATACACTGAAAGTAGAGGGCTGGAAAAATATATTTCAAGCAAATGCAAACCAAAAAAAGCAGGAGGAGCAATACTCATATTAGACAAAATAGACTTGAAATAAAGGCCATGAGAAATGACAAAGAAAGACACTAAATAATGATCAAAGGATCAATCCAAGAAGAAGATATAACAATTATAAATATATATGCACCCAACATAAGCACACTGCAATATGTAAGGCAAATGCTAACAAGTGTGAAAGGGGAAATTAACAGTAACACAATAATAGTGGGAGACTTTAATATCCCACTCACACCTATGGATAGATCAACTAAACAGAAAATTACTAAGGAAACACAAATTATAAATGATACAATGGAATAGTTAGATCTAATGAATATCTATATGATATTTCACCCCCAAACAATGCATTTCACCTTTTTCTCAAGAGCACATGGAACCTTCTACAGGATAGATCACATACTGGGCCATATATCTAGCCTTAGTAAATTCAAAAAATTGAAATCATTCCAAGCTTCTTTTCTGATCCCAGTACAGTAAAATTAGATGTCAACTACAGGGGAAAAAAAAAAAAAAACTATTAAAAAAACAAATATATGGAATCTAAACAATATGCTTCTGAATAACCAACAACTCACAGAATAAATTAAAAATGAAATCAAAATATGCATAGAAATGAATGAAAATGAAAACACAATAACACAAAACCTAAAGGATTCAGTAAAAGCAGTGTTAAGGAGAAAGTTCATTGCCTTTCTTTGGAACTGGAATGAAAACTGACCTTTTCCAATTGCGCTCATCTCACACGCTAGTAAAGTAATGCTCAAAATTCTCCAAGCCAGGCTTCAGCAATATGTGAACCGTGAACTCCCTGATGTTCAAGCTG
>SJYX01011756.1:40919-62347 GCA_006410675.1 Oreotragus oreotragus
AATTTTGAGCATTAATTTACTAGCATGTGACATGAGTGCAATTGTGTGGTAGTTTGAGCATTTTTTGGCATTGCCTTTCTTTGAGATTGGAATGAAAACTGACCTTTTCCAGTCCTGTGGCCACTGCTGAGTTTTCCAAATTTGCTGGCATATTGAGCGCAGCACTTTCACAGCATCATCTTTCAGGATTTGAAATAGCTCAACTGGAATTCTATCATCTCCATTGTAAAGGAGCAATATTGCATAGGAACCTGGAATGTCAGGTCCATGAATCAAGGCAAATTGGAAGTGGTCAAACAAGAGATGGCAAGGGTGAACGTCGACATTCTAGGAATCAGGGAACTAAAATGGACTGGATTGGGTGAATTTAACTCAGATGACCATTTTATCTACTACTGCAGGCAGGATTCCCTTAGAAGAAATGGAGTAGCCAACATGGTCAACAAGAGAGTCTGAAATGCAGTACTTGGATGCAATCTCAAAAATGACAGAATGATCTCTATTTATTTCCAAGGCAAACCATTCAATATCACAGTAATCCAAGTCTATGCCCCAACCAGTAATGCTGAAGAAGCTGAAGTGGAACGGTTTTATGAAGACCTACAAGACCTTACAGAACTAACACCCACAAAAAAGAGGATAGACTATATTTGGGCCAAAAATCAAACCTCAGTAAATGATTAAACATTGAAATTCTATGAAGCATTTTTTCTGACCACAATACTATGAGACTAGATATCTATTACAGTAAAAAACACACACACTTGGAGATTAAACAATATGCTTTCACATAATGAACAGGTAAGTGAAGAAATAAAAAAGGAAATCAAAGAATTCTTAAAACAAATGATAATGAAAACATGACAACTCAAAACCTATGGGATGCAAAAAACAGTTCTAAAAGGGAAGTTCATAGCAAGAAAAAAAAGAAAAACGTCAAATAGACAACCTAACTTTACACCCAAAACAACCAGATAAAGAAGGACATAAAAAGAAAAAAACCTAAAGTTAGTCAAAGGAAAGAAATCCTACAGATCAGATCAGAAATAAAATGACAACTCAAAACCTATGGGATGCAAAAAACAGTTCTAAAAGGGAAGTTCATAGCAAGAAAAAAAAGAAAAACGTCAAATAGACAACCTAACTTTACACCCAAAACAACCAGATAAAGAAGGACATAAAAAGAAAAAAACCTAAAGTTAGTCAAAGGAAAGAAATCCTACAGATCAGATCAGAAATAAATGAAGGAACAATAGTAAATATTAATAAAACTAAAAGGTGCTTCTTTGAGAAGATAAACAAAATTGTCAGTCAAATCCATCAAGAAAAAAATGGGAGAAAAATCAAATCCAAAAAATAGGAATGAGAAAGGAGAGGGTAACAGACAACACAGAAATACAAAGGATCATAAGGGGTTACTATGAGCAACTATATGCCAATAAAATGGACATCTATTCTTAGAAAAGTTCAATCTACCAAGACTGAACCAGGAAGAAACAGAAATAATGAATAAGCCAATTACATGCACTGAAATCGAAAATGTGATTTTAAAAACTCCCAAAAAATTGAAGCACAGGGCCAGATAGTTTCACAGGTGAATTCTCTCAAAGATTTAGAGAAGAGCTAATGCCTATTCTTATCAAACTCCTTCAAAAAACTGCAGAGGAAGGAATGCTTCCAAACTCATTCTACAAGGCCATCATCACCCTAATACCAAAACCAGACAAAGACAACACGAAAAGGAAAATTACAGGCCAATATCATTGATGAAAGTAGATGGAAAAATCCTCAGCAAAACTCTAGCAAACAGAATTCAAAAATACATTAAAAAGATAGCACACTATGATCAAGTTGGGTTAATCCCAGGGGTGCAAGCATTCTTCAATATACTTGTGTATATCCGTCAATGTGATATACCATATTAACAAATTGCAAGATAAAACCATATGGTCATCTCAATAGAGGCAGAAAAAAGCTTTTGAAAAACTTCAGTATCCATTTATGATAAACAGTCTTCAAAAAATGAGCAAAGAAGAAACCTACCTCAACATAATAAAGGCCATATATGAGAAACCCAGAGCAAACATTATTCTCAAAGGTGAAAAACTGAAAGCATTCCCTCTGAGATCAGGAAAAGACAAGGGTGCCCACTCTCACCACCATTAGTCAACAAATTGTTTGGAAGCCCTAGCAACAGCAATCACAGAAGAAAAAGAAATTAAAGGAATCCAGATTGAAAAAGAAGAAGCAAAACTCTCATTGTTTGCAGACAGACGATACTATACATAGAAACCCTAAAGATATGTTCAGAAAATTACTAGAGGCAATCAGTGAATGTAGCAAACTGACAGCATACAAAATGAACACACAGAAATCACTTGCATTCCTCTGTACTAACAATGAAACATCAGAAAGAGAAATTAAGGTATCAATACCATTTACCATTGCAACAAAAAGAATAAAATGCCTAGGGAAAAAAACTAAGGAGACATGAGAGCTATATACAGAAAAGTACAAGATGTTGAGGAAAGAAATCAAAGACAACATAAAGAGATGGAGAGATATTCCTTGTTCCTGGATTAGAAGAATCAACATTATGAAAATGACTATACTACCAAATATAACCGGCAGATTCAGTGCAATCTGTATCAAAATACCAATGCTATTTTTCACAGAACTAGAACAAAAAGTCACAATTCATATGGAAAAACAAAATACCTGAATAGCCAAAGCAATCTTGAGAAAGAAAAACAGAGCTAGAGAAATCAGCTTTCCTGACTTCAGACTGACTACAAAGCTATAGTTATCCAGACAGTATGGTACTGGCAGAAGAACAGAAATATAGACAAATGGAACAAGACAGAAAGCCCAGAGATTAACCCATACACCTACGAATAACTTATGTTTGACAAAGGAGGCAAGAATATACCATGGGGCAAATAGAGTGTCTTTCATAAGTGCTGCTGGGAAAACCTGACAGCTACATGGAAAAGAATGAAATTATACTACTTTCTAACACCATACACAAAGATAAACTCAAAATGGATGGAAGACACAGGCAGAACATCCTATGTCATAAATCACAGCAAGATCCTCTATGACCAACCTCCTAGAGTAGTGGAATAAAAACAAAGATAATCAAGTGTGATGTAATTAAACTTAAAAGCTTCTCCACAGCAAAGGAAACTGTGAATAAGGTGAAAAGACAATGCTCAGAATGGGAAAAAAATAATAGCAAATGAAACAACTGACAAAGGATTAATTTTCAAAAGATACAAGCAGCTCATATAAATCAATACCAGAAAAACAAACAACCCAGTCAAAAAGTGGGAAAAAAACCTAAACAGACCTTTGTCTAAAGACCTAAAATGGCTAATAAACACATGAATATATTCTCAATATCACTATTAGAGAAACACAAGTCAAAACTACAATGAGATATCATTTCACACTAGTCAGGATGACCATCATCAAAAAGTCTACAAACAATAAATGCTGGAGAAGTTGTAGAGAAAAGGGAATCCTCTCGCACTGTTAGTGGGAACGTAAATTGATACAGCCACTATAAAGAACAGTATGGAGAGTACTTACAAATCCAGGAGTAAAACCACTCTATGACCCACCAACCCCACTCCTAGGTATAAACCCTGAGGAAACCAAAATTGAAAAAGACACATGTACCCCAATGTTCACTGCAGTTCCATTTACAACAGCTAAGACATGGAAGCAACATAGATGTCCACAGATTAATAGATAAAGAAGCTGTGCTACATGTATACAGTAGAATATTACTCAGTCATAAAAAGGAATGCACTTCAGTCAGTCCTAAAGAGGTGGATGAACATACAGCCTAGCATACAGAGTGAAGTAAGTCAGAAAGAGAAAAACAAATATCGTATACTAACACATATACATGGGAATCTAGATATATCGTACTGATAAACCTATTTGCACAGCAGCAATAGAGACACAGACACTGAGAACAGACTGATGGACACAGCTGGTAGGGAGGAAGTAAAGGGTGGGATGGATGGAGAGGGTTAACATGCAAACTTAAACTACCATATGTAAAATAGACAGCCAATGGGGATTTGCTGTATGACTCAGGGAACTCAATCCAGAGCTCAGTAACAACCTAGAAAGGTGGGATGGGCAGGGAAATGGGAAGGATGTTCATGTGGGAGGGGACATGGGTCAATCTATGGCTGATTCTTGTTGATGTTTGGTAGAACCCAACATAATACTGTAAAGTAAGTATACTTCAATTGAAAATAAATAAATATAAAATAAACAACCACCAACCCCTGAAATTCCATATGCCAATGGACACAGGAGGAGGCTCGCTCATGCATGCATGAGGTAAAAGGCAGACAGATCTCTGTCTTGACTGTGATGCCTACACTGGCTTATGAACCATCGTAATTCCCTCTCAGCTGCAATCCAGGAGTCCTGGAAAACCTATCTTAAAAATTCATGCATGGAGCTAAGTCCTTCTATGAAACTCCAGGTATTGACAAGTGGACCTCTGTCTGCTTAATTCACACACCCTTCCACCCTGTGGCAAGATCCCTGTGGTTACAGCTGACTCAGAGGGAAGAGCAATCTTTGACAGACCACCAGTGAGCTGACACCGAAATTTGGCTTAAATCTGTGGCCCAGAACAAGAACAAAAGATTAGTAGCACTGAAACATATATATTATCATATGTGAAGCGGACTGCCAGTCCAGGTTCGATGCATGAGACAGGGTGCTCAGGGCTGGTGCGCTGCAATATACCTGAGGGATGGGATGGGGAGGGAGGTGATAGGTGGGGTTCAGGATGGGGAACACATGTACGCCCATGGCTGATTCATGTCATTGTATGGCAAAAACCACTACAATATTGTAAAGTAATTAGCCTCCATTTAAAATAAAAATTTTTTAAGTAAAAAAAAAAAAAAAAAAAAGATGTAGTGCTACTTTGGGGGAAGCAAAGGACAGGCTGTCAGTACCATTTCTTGTGCACTAATGGATCTAGACAAGACATACAGGCACAGAAATTTCGACAAAACAGGGATGAGAAGTGTCAGCAGGTGCCACTATAGAAGATCTGAAATAGCTGTGGCGTCTCTAGCAGGGCTGAAGGAAGTTGTCTCTCACCCAAAGGAGACTGGAACTTTAATTAGGAAAACAGCACCACAAAACTTCAAGGAACATGAACTCAAAGTATCATGACAGCAACAAAGTATAAAAGTCTTCAGTATTCACATCCAATTGGCAATGTGTGATTTATCCAGTGACGAGCTCAAAATAGCCATTTTAAATAACTCAGTGTGCTATAGAAAATACAGTAAGATACTTGAACAAAAGCAGGAAAACAATGAACAATGGACAAAACAAGCAGCTCAACCAAAATATACAAATCATAAACAGAA
The DNA here is from genome assembly GCA_006410675.1 of Oreotragus oreotragus. Taxonomy (NCBI): domain Eukaryota; kingdom Metazoa; phylum Chordata; class Mammalia; order Artiodactyla; family Bovidae; genus Oreotragus; species Oreotragus oreotragus. The sequence continues at coordinate 46,334 of SJYX01011756.1, forward strand.
ACTCTGGTGCTGAAGGTTCCAAGAATGAAATGAAAAAATGTATTAAAAAGCATCAACCACAGAGTCAAAAAGGTAGAAGAATTTGTGAGATAGATGATATATCAAAGTTACCCTGTCTAGGGAGATTAAAAACAAAATTAAATTAAAAAAAAAAAAAGAATGAAAAAGAACAAAGAAAGGCTACATGAACTATGCTACATTGAAAACAGAACTGATCTGCAAATTATTGAAGTTCCAGGAGGAGAAAAGGAGATGAGGCACAAAATATATTTAAGGAGTAATGCCTGAGAACTTCCCAAATCAAGGATGCTATTTGAATATCTAAGTTCAGGAAGCTTACAGGTGACCAAACCAAATCAACTTAAAAAATCCTCTACAACACACATTTATAATAAAGTTGCAAAAATCAAAGAAAAATAGAGAAGCCTTCAAGCAGCACGAAGAAAAAACAAACAAGCTAACAAAACAAAAACCTTGAAATTTACTAAGGAGCCTTCATTTGGATCTTAGCAAATCTCTCAGCAGAAACCTACTAGGCCAGGAGAAAGTGGGAAGATACATTCCAAGTGTTGAAAGAAAAAACTGCCAAAGAAGAATACTTGAAAATATCATTCAGAAAAGAAAAGAATATAAAGATTTCACCAGACCAACAAATACTGAAGAAAGAGAACACAACTAGACCTTCCTTGAGGAGGGCATGGCAACCCACTCCAGTATTCTTGCCTGGAGAACCCCATGGAGGGTGGAGCCTGGCAGGCTGCTGCCCACAGGGTCGCAAAGAGTCAGATACAGCTGAGGTAACTGAGCAGGCACACAGACCTTCCTTACTGAAACACTAAAAGGAATTATTGAAACTGAAATAAAAGAATGCTAATTCATTCCATGAAAATACCTAGTACACTGGTAAATTTAAGTGCACACTCACATTCATAACACTGCACTACCTTGATATGGAATGTTAAACACAGCTATTTAAGAGTTAAAGTACAGGAATATAAAAATTACTATATCTACAATTATTTTTTAATTAAGTACACATTATAAAAAGAGGTAAATCATGACATCCAAAAGATAAAATGGAGAAGGGTAAAAGGAAGGAGATTTAACATGTGGCTGATGTTCATATATTATCAACATAAAATACACTGCTCTCTCTGTAAGGAGTTTTATGTAAATCTCAAGGTAAACAAAGCAAGAATCCATACTAGATTCACAAATGGTAAAGAAAAGTTTATTAAATGCCTCCTACTACTACAAAAATCATGAATTCAAAGAGGCAAGCCATCAGAGGAAGGAAAGAATTAGGAAACTATAAAACACCCTGTAAAATAAAAAAGATAATATTAATACATCCTTATCTATCAATAATTACTCTAAATATAAAGGATTGCATGTTTGCATGCTAAGTCACTACAGTTGTGTCTGATTCTTTGAGACTCAATGGACTGTAGCCCTCCAGGCTCCTCTGTCCATGGGATTTCCCAGGCAAGAATACTGGAGTGGGTTGCCATTTCCTTCTCCACTGTTCTCTTCTATTTCAATGAAATTCTTAAGCAATTACTTTGAATTACTTATCAGACAAATCATCCATATCTATTATTTGGGGTCAGTAACTGAAAAACTATTGTGTTTCTCTGTTAACATTTTAGTCCTTTGACGTCTATGTCCCTTGAAGTCTCAAGTTGTTGTGTTTGCATTTAAAGAAGCAGTCACTCCCTCCAGTCTTTACAGACTGACCTGGGGAGGAAAGTACACTGTCACATTGATAGGGATTTTGAGACTTTTCAGACATTTTTAAAGGTGACACCTGTCCCATGTACTCATTTCCTCCTAGGAAAGAATTCTGAAGCTCATCTGCTTCTATCAACGCAGCACAGTCTCTGTGCCTACAGTTTCCTGGCTGCTTCCCTGGGGCAATGTCAAATGCTCACATTCATGTGATTTCTCACAGACCCACAGGAACAGGTTGGCTTCTAAATGTCCCACAGGCCATCTGCAAAGGTCTAGATGCCACCGTGGGGACTTACACAGGGAGCTGGCCCTGGGGAGGAGATGTAGATGAGATGAGGGGCCCAGGGGTGAGCAGAACCACAAGCACGGTGTCTGCAAAGGTTTGGGGCTCCCTGGTGGAGTCTCCACGTGGTCAGTGGAACCCGTGTTCCTTGAAGAATTCTAGCCCTGGATGCTGTGCTCCTGGCCTCTCCCCATCCCAGCCATGCAGGTGACCCCAGTGGCCTGGATAAGGACAGAAAGAAGAGGGCTGGAAGATGAAAACGCGGCACTTGCTCACATGCTTTTATTTTCCCCACAGGTAAAATCCTGTGCTGAGGGGTCTGTTTTGGCACCAAGCAGTGCCACCTCAGAGGCAAAATGAGGCTACTGCTCTAACTCTCAGTGAAGCATCCAGTCTTCAATCCTTGTGCTCTAGCAGCATGCTGTCATTTCTCTGTTAGACTCTTGGACCCCCACAAGATCTTCTTATCTCAAATGATGGTCAAAGTCTGTGTTTATATCAGGAGAGTCAGTGAGACTCCTGCCATTTTTCTGACCTCACTCTGTTATTACAGGTTTCTTCTTTGTGGATCTTTTCCTATTTTCTTGACTAATGTCTATCAATAGGTACATGTATTTTGTTATATACTTATCAAGATGTCTATAGGTACACTCGTAGACACTTGTAAACAATAAAATTAAATAGATCCTTTGGCAAAACAAGAATTTGATATAAACTTTTTGAGTGGATAATACAGCTGAGTCTTAGAAAATTATGAACACACTGGGATCTCAGCCCAGTTTACTCACTGACACGGATGCATCTGGGAGGAGGAGACCAGCCACTCTCTGTGCAGGTCATTGTGTTCTGATCATTTTTAAGACTGTAGCCTTCATAGCAGTGAACTTTTACAGTTTGACCCTGTAAATATTTTTCTTCATGACGTGGGGCATGTCCATGGTCCAAATAATTGAATATACATTGTCCTTAGGATCATAAAATTAATATGAAAGAAATACAACATAAATTTGGGAAAATAGTACATTAAAGATTAACCTTATAGAATTTACAAAAGAATGGATTAGTATTCAAATATAACATGTAACAATAAAAATGGAAGCTACTACCACATTTGTGGAAAATGAAAAAGATAACATTCCATATTATTTGTCTTTAGTTTTATGACTAAAATATGTATAAATGATGCAGATATTCTTGTAAAGTCTCTGTATCTCTCACAGGATTTACATGAAAAGCATCTAGTAAAGGGAAGTTCTATTGTATTTTTTGCTCATAGAACTCATCCCTTGGCCTTACTATTACATAATACTTAACTGTACTCATTTGTCAACTTTTGTCTCTTCACTTTTTCAAAGATTATGCATATAAACTTAAAGAGGTTTACTTACTGAGGCATGGTTCTTCTGGAGACCATCCTTCTGCTGTGCAAGTCAGGCGGTCCCAGGAACGTCGTGAAGGAGGCACAAAATACTGATCACAGTAATAGACAAACTGTTGATTTACATGTGCTGGAAAGTATCCTCTGTGTGAATGATATAGCCATCCATGTTTGATTACTGGATAATTACAAGGCTTCCCTTGGAATTAAAATAGTAGAAATAATGCTTTACCTCAGTATACAATTTGAATTAATATTTCATCTATGAATTATATCCTTGTTCAGTTAATTACACTCATTGCATTATGGTTTCTAGGAAAAAAAAGTTATAGAAAATTCAGATGATTGAAGTATATAAGGAACTCCTTGCTAATGAAGATCAAATTATGTCTTGTGGGTCATATTATGTAAAATTTGTATGTGGATTCTCTTGGTAGGAAACTATACAGATCTATTAAATAAATTCTCCTTAAATACAGAAGTCCCAACCTTGGTTGACTAAATTAGCATCTTAATCAAGAGATGAAAGTACAGATTTTATCTTGTGGCTCATCCGCTTTATTTTTCTTTCTTCTCCATTCTCATCAGAAACCAGAATCCTGACATTTATTCTCATACCAAGTCAATGTAAAAATCAAACAGATTTTTTTTACAATCATCATTCATTATTTTACTTTTCTGTTTATTGGAAATATGTGATATATAGAGAAAACCACAACAATTTTTCATTGATCAAATCACACAGAGTAACATTCTTATTTATCCATCAAACTAGACATTAAGATATCTTTTCCCTTGCTTGTCTGATCAGAGAAATTTAACATGAATTATTCTTAATATTTAAATGGTTAAGATGAAGGGAAACCCTTGTCACTTATGGTCTAATTTTAATTGGAGAATGGTGTATTTTTCAGTATTTCTTACAAATATTTTAAATGAGGTATAACATAATTACATTTTATTGTTATTAGTATATATTGAGTAATTTTCATGTATATTTTTGCTATGTGAATTATAAAATTTGATTCTTTGCATATCTTAATCTGTTTCTTTAATAAAGACTTGTCAATTATACCCTCTCGTGGCCTATAGTCTGCATCTCTCATCACTGATAGATTTCCCCCACTTTTTTGAAGCTTGTCTGCATTTTTAAGTTTGAAATGCTTACATAGTTTGATTCCTCTTAAGTAATAGTCTAGGTTTCTGTCCACTAATTTTGGGAGATTAGAACATTGTCTCTTCAGCCTTGAATTTTACAAATTTCATCATGTATGTTAAGATATGTGTATCTTTCGATAATTCTATGTTGGGCAAATTTGAGTCTTTGTATTTGCAAGTACCAAGTGAAAAGAACTCAATTTATTTTGTCATTACATTGAAGAGGAGAGATTTCAGTTCTGATGATCTGACAGAACTAGTACATTTATCATTTTGATGCATCATAGAATATGAATACAGTAAAATAATCCTCTGACACTCACTTCCAAAAGGTACACAAAGAGGGCATAATTAAAAGTAAGCATCTGTGAAAATGATATAGCCATCCATGTTCGATTACTGGATAATTATAAGGTTTCCCTTGGAATTAAAATAGTAGAAATAATGTTTTACCTTTAAAAATAATGTTTATCACTGGCATGAGCTATTTTCCTCCTCTCTTTTATTTGGGCACATGTGACTCTGTCTTTGTCTCTCTAATCAGATCATTTATTGAAGCACATATAATAGTCCACTGTAGTTGGAATGGCATTGACTTTGTCAGGACTCAGAACAGCCTCATTCTTCTCTTACACTCCTACCAACACAGGTTCAGGTCTCATGAGCAGGCTTGACTGTCCATCATAATGTTGGCTCAGATTGATCTCAAAATTGATGAAAAGTATTCACTAAGTTTTAAAGTGTTTCTAGTCTTTCTGTACCTCTGCAACTTACTCCAAAGATCCAGGCCCAGGATCTCATAATTTTTAAATTTAAGTTTTAAATGTTATGTTATTAGGTCCAACCTCACACATGGGAGTCATTCTGAGTGACGAATTTGTCCTAATATAGGTTCATTTTCAGCACCTGTGTATCATTCCAGATGCATCTCTTTTGCAGCATTTAACTAGCTGATGATACACAAGAGGAAAGGAACAGGCCTGAGAACAAAGTCCTGCATCTGATAATCAGCTCATTTAATGAAACTATGAATATTGATAAACTATTTAAATAGTTTCCTCATGTTGTCAGCAAGAATTACACAAGGTCCCTTGTGGGATAATCTTGTTGTGATATAAATACAATTGGGTTGATCTACCATTTTCAAAGGGCTTCCCTATGGCTCAGTGGTGAAGAATCCATTTGCAATGCAGCAGACACAGGAGATATAGGTTTCATCTGTGGGTCAGAAAGATTCCCCTGGAGAAGGAAATGGCAACCCACTGCAGTATTCTTGTCTGGAGAATTCCACAGACAAAGGATCCTGGTAGGCTATAGTCCAAAGGATCACAAAAAGTTGTACATGATTGAGTGACTAAGCACACAGCACCATTTTCATAAATCCATCTTAAACAAGATTAAATATTTTTCTTAAAATTCTTATGCAGATTAAAATCTGTTTCATACTGCAAATACCTTCATCTTAATGGAACTTATGCTTTGAAAGTTAGGCTAATAAACACATGAATATATTCTCAATATCACTATTAGAGAAACACAAGTCAAAACTACAATGAGATATCATTTCACACTAGTCAGGATGACCATCATCAAAAAGTCTACAAACAATAAATGCTGGAGAAGTTGTAGAGAAAAGGGAATCCTCTCGCACTGTTAGTGGGAACGTAAATTGATACAGCCACTATAAAGAACAGTATGGAGAGTACTTACAAATCCAGGAGTAAAACCACTCTATGACCCACCAACCCCACTCCTAGGTATAAACCCTGAGGAAACCAAAATTGAAAAAGACACATGTACCCCAATGTTCACTGCAGTTCCATTTACAACAGCTAAGACATGGAAGCAACATAGATGTCCACAGATTAATAGATAAAGAAGCTGTGCTACATGTATACAGTAGAATATTACTCAGTCATAAAAAGGAATGCACTTCAGTCAGTCCTAAAGAGGTGGATGAACATACAGCCTAGCATACAGAGTGAAGTAAGTCAGAAAGAGAAAAACAAATATCGTATACTAACACATATACATGGGAATCTAGATATATCGTACTGATAAACCTATTTGCACAGCAGCAATAGAGACACAGACACTGAGAACAGACTGATGGACACAGCTGGTAGGGAGGAAGTAAAGGGTGGGATGGATGGAGAGGGTTAACATGCAAACTTAAACTACCATATGTAAAATAGACAGCCAATGGGGATTTGCTGTATGACTCAGGGAACTCAATCCAGAGCTCAGTAACAACCTAGAAAGGTGGGATGGGCAGGGAAATGGGAAGGATGTTCATGTGGGAGGGGACATGGGTCAATCTATGTTCATGTGGGAGGGGACATGGGTCAATCTTGTTGATGTTTGGTAGAACCCAACATAATACTGTAAAGTAAGTATACTTCAATTGAAAATAAATAAATATAAAATAAACAACCACCAACCCCTGAAATTCCATATGCCAATGGACACAGGAGGAGGCTCGCTCATGCATGCATGAGGTAAAAGGCAGACAGATCTCTGTCTTGACTGTGATGCCTACACTGGCTTATGAACCATCGTAATTCCCTCTCAGCTGCAATCCAGGAGTCCTGGAAAACCTATCTTAAAAATTCATGCATGGAGCTAAGTCCTTCTATGAAACTCCAGGTATTGACAAGTGGACCTCTGTCTGCTTAATTCACACACCCTTCCACCCTGTGGCAAGATCCCTGTGGTTACAGCTGACTCAGAGGGAAGAGCAATCTTTGACAGACCACCAGTGAGCTGACACCGAAATTTGGCTTAAATCTGTGGCCCAGAACAAGAACAAAAGATTAGTAGCACTGAAACATATATATTATCATATGTGAAGCGGACTGCCAGTCCAGGTTCGATGCATGAGACAGGGTGCTCAGGGCTGGTGCGCTGCAATATACCTGAGGGATGGGATGGGGAGGGAGGTGATAGGTGGGGTTCAGGATGGGGAACACATGTACGCCCATGGCTGATTCATGTCATTGTATGGCAAAAACCACTACAATATTGTAAAGTAATTAGCCTCCATTTAAAATAAAAATTTTTTAAGTAAAAAAAAAAAAAAAAAAGATGTAGTGCTACTTTGGGGGAAGCAAAGGACAGGCTGTCAGTACCATTTCTTGTGCACTAATGGATCTAGACAAGACATACAGGCACAGAAATTTCGACAAAACAGGGATGAGAAGTGTCAGCAGGTGCCACTATAGAAGATCTGAAATAGCTGTGGCGTCTCTAGCAGGGCTGAAGGAAGTTGTCTCTCACCCAAAGGAGACTGGAACTTTAATTAGGAAAACAGCACCACAAAACTTCAAGGAACATGAACTCAAAGTATCATGACAGCAACAAAGTATAAAAGTCTTCAGTATTCACATCCAATTGGCAATGTGTGATTTATCCAGTGACGAGCTCAAAATAGCCATTTTAAATAACTCAGTGTGCTATAGAAAATACAGTAAGATACTTGAACAAAAGCAGGAAAGCAATGAACAATGGACAAAACAAGCAGCTCAACCAAAATATACAAATCATAAACAGAAACTCTGGTGCTGAAGGTTCCAAGAATGAAATGAAAAAATGTATTAAAAAGCATCAACCACAGAGTCAAAAAGGTAGAAGAATTTGTGAGATAGATGATATATCAAAGTTACCCTGTCTAGGGAGATTAAAAACAAAATTAAATTAAAAAAAAAAAAAAAAGAATGAAAAAGAACAAAGAAAGGCTACATGAACTATGCTACATTGAAAACAGAACCGATCTGCAAATTATTGAAGTTCCAGGAGGAGAAAAGGAGATGAGGCACAAAATATATTTAAGGAGTAATGCCTGAGAACTTCCCAAATCAAGGATGCTATTTGAATATCTAAGTTCAGGAAGCTTACAGGTGACCAAACCAAATCAACTTAAAAAATCCTCTACAACACACATTTATAATAAAGTTGCAAAAATCAAAGAAAAATAGAGAAGCCTTCAAGCAGCACGAAGAAAAAACAAACAAGCTAACAAAACAAAAACCTTGAAATTTACTAAGGAGCCTTCATTTGGATCTTAGCAAATCTCTCAGCAGAAACCTACTAGGCCAGGAGAAAGTGGGAAGATACATTCCAAGTGTTGAAAGAAAAAACTGCCAAAGAAGAATACTTGAAAATATCATTCAGAAAAGAAAAGAATATAAAGATTTCACCAGACCAACAAATACTGAAGAAAGAGAACACAACTAGACCTTCCTTGAGGAGGGCATGGCAACCCACTCCAGTATTCTTGCCTGGAGAACCCCATGGAGGGTGGAGCCTGGCAGGCTGCTGCCCACAGGGTCGCAAAGAGTCAGATACAGCTGAGGTAACTGAGCAGGCACACAGACCTTCCTTACTGAAACACTAAAAGGAATTATTGAAACTGAAATAAAAGAATGCTAATTCATTCCATGAAAATACCTAGTACACTGGTAAATTTAAGTGCACACTCACATTCATAACACTGCACTACCTTGATATGGAATGTTAAACACAGCTATTTAAGAGTTAAAGTACAGGAATATAAAAATTACTATATCTACAATTATTTTTTAATTAAGTACACATTATAAAAAGAGGTAAATCATGACATCCAAAAGATAAAATGGAGAAGGGTAAAAGGAAGGAGATTTAACATGTGGCTGATGTTCATATATTATCAACATAAAATACACTGCTCTCTCTGTAAGGAGTTTTATGTAAATCTCAAGGTAAACAAAGCAAGAATCCATACTAGATTCACAAATGGTAAAGAAAAGTTTATTAAATGCCTCCTACTACTACAAAAATCATGAATTCAAAGAGGCAAGCCATCAGAGGAAGGAAAGAATTAGGAAACTATAAAACACCCTGTAAAATAAAAAAGATAATATTAATACATCCTTATCTATCAATAATTACTCTAAATATAAAGGATTGCATGTTTGCATGCTAAGTCACTACAGTTGTGTCTGATTCTTTGAGACTCAATGGACTGTAGCCCTCCAGGCTCCTCTGTCCATGGGATTTCCCAGGCAAGAATACTGGAGTGGGTTGCCATTTCCTTCTCCACTGTTCTCTTCTATTTCAATGAAATTCTTAAGCAATTACTTTGAATTACTTATCAGACAAATCATCCATATCTATTATTTGGGGTCAGTAACTGAAAAANCAGGCTCCTCTGTCCATGGGATTTCCCAGGCAAGAATACTGGAGTGGGTTGCCATTTCCTTCTCCACTGTTCTCTTCTATTTCAATGAAATTCTTAAGCAATTACTTTGAATTACTTATCAGACAAATCATCCATATCTATTATTTGGGGTCAGTAACTGAAAAACTATTGTGTTTCTCTGTTAACATTTTAGTCCTTTGACGTCTATGTCCCTTGAAGTCTCAAGTTGTTGTGTTTGCATTTAAAGAAGCAGTCACTCCCTCCAGTCTTTACAGACTGACCTGGGGAGGAAAGTACACTGTCACATTGATAGGGATTTTGAGACTTTTCAGACATTTTTAAAGGTGACACCTGTCCCATGTACTCATTTCCTCCTAGGAAAGAATTCTGAAGCTCATCTGCTTCTATCAACGCAGCACAGTCTCTGTGCCTACAGTTTCCTGGCTGCTTCCCTGGGGCAATGTCAAATGCTCACATTCATGTGATTTCTCACAGACCCACAGGAACAGGTTGGCTTCTAAATGTCCCACAGGCCATCTGCAAAGGTCTAGATGCCACCGTGGGGACTTACACAGGGAGCTGGCCCTGGGGAGGAGATGTAGATGAGATGAGGGGCCCAGGGGTGAGCAGAACCACAAGCACGGTGTCTGCAAAGGTTTGGGGCTCCCTGGTGGAGTCTCCACGTGGTCAGTGGAACCCGTGTTCCTTGAAGAATTCTAGCCCTGGATGCTGTGCTCCTGGCCTCTCCCCATCCCAGCCATGCAGGTGACCCCAGTGGCCTGGATAAGGAGAGAAAGAAGAGGGCTGGAAGATGAAAACGCGGCACTTGCTCACATGCTTTTATTTTCCCCACAGGTAAAATCCTGTGCTGAGGGGTCTGTTTTGGCACCAAGCAGTGCCACCTCAGAGGCAAAATGAGGCTACTGCTCTAACTCTCAGTGAAGCATCCAGTCTTCAATCCTTGTGCTCTAGCAGCATGCTGTCATTTCTCTGTTAGACTCTTGGACCCCCACAAGATCTTCTTATCTCAAATGATGGTCAAAGTCTGTGTTTATATCAGGAGAGTCAGTGAGACTCCTGCCATTTTTCTGACCTCACTCTGTTATTACAGGTTTCTTCTTTGTGGATCTTTTCCTATTTTCTTGACTAATGTCTATCAATAGGTACATGTATTTTGTTATATACTTATCAAGATGTCTATAGGTACACTCGTAGACACTTGTAAACAATAAAATTAAATAGATCCTTTGGCAAAACAAGAATTTGATATAAACTTTTTGAGTGGATAATACAGCTGAGTCTTAGAAAATTATGAACACACTGGGATCTCAGCCCAGTTTACTCACTGACACGGATGCATCTGGGAGGAGGAGACCAGCCACTCTCTGTGCAGGTCATTGTGTTCTGATCATTTTTAAGACTGTAGCCTTCATAGCAGTGAACTTTTACAGTTTGACCCTGTAAATATTTTTCTTCATGACGTGGGGCATGTCCATGGTCCAAATAATTGAATATACATTGTCCTTAGGATCATAAAATTAATATGAAAGAAATACAACATAAATTTGGGAAAATAGTACATTAAAGATTAACCTTATAGAATTTACAAAAGAATGGATTAGTATTCAAATATAACATGTAACAATAAAAATGGAAGCTACTACCACATTTGTGGAAAATGAAAAAGATAACATTCCATATTATTTGTCTTTAGTTTTATGACTAAAATATGTATAAATGATGCAGATATTCTTGTAAAGTCTCTGTATCTCTCACAGGATTTACATGAAAAGCATCTAGTAAAGGGAAGTTCTATTGTATTTTTTGCTCATAGAACTCATCCCTTGGCCTTACTATTACATAATACTTAACTGTACTCATTTGTCAACTTTTGTCTCTTCACTTTTTCAAAGATTATGCATATAAACTTAAAGAGGTTTACTTACTGAGGCATGGTTCTTCTGGAGACCATCCTTCTGCTGTGCAAGTCAGGCGGTCCCAGGAACGTCGTGAAGGAGGCACAAAATACTGATCACAGTAATAGACAAACTGTTGATTTACATGTGCTGGAAAGTATCCTCTGTGTGAATGATATAGCCATCCATGTTTGATTACTGGATAATTACAAGGCTTCCCTTGGAATTAAAATAGTAGAAATAATGCTTTACCTCAGTATACAATTTGAATTAATATTTCATCTATGAATTATATCCTTGTTCAGTTAATTACACTCATTGCATTATGGTTTCTAGGAAAAAAAAGTTATAGAAAATTCAGATGATTGAAGTATATAAGGAACTCCTTGCTAATGAAGATCAAATTATGTCTTGTGGGTCATATTATGTAAAATTTGTATGTGGATTCTCTTGGTAGGAAACTATACAGATCTATTAAATAAATTCTCCTTAAATACAGAAGTCCCAACCTTGGTTGACTAAATTAGCATCTTAATCAAGAGATGAAAGTACAGATTTTATCTTGTGGCTCATCCGCTTTATTTTTCTTTCTTCTCCATTCTCATCAGAAACCAGAATCCTGACATTTATTCTCATACCAAGTCAATGTAAAAATCAAACAGATTTTTTTTACAATCATCATTCATTATTTTACTTTTCTGTTTATTGGAAATATGTGATATATAGAGAAAACCACAACAATTTTTCATTGATCAAATCACACAGAGTAACATTCTTATTTATCCATCAAACTAGACATTAAGATATCTTTTCCCTTGCTTGTCTGATCAGAGAAATTTAAAATGAATTATTCTTAATATTTAAATGGTTAAGATGAAGGGAAACCCTTGTCACTTATGGTCTAATTTTAATTGGAGAATGGTGTATTTTTCAGTATTTCTTACAAATATTTTAAATGAGGTATAACATAATTACATTTTATTGTTATTAGTATATATTGAGTAATTTTCATGTATATTTTTGCTATGTGAATTATAAAATTTGATTCTTTGCATATCTTAATCTGTTTCTTTAATAAAGACTTGTCAATTATACCCTCTCGTGGCCTATAGTCTGCATTTTAAATGTATGCTTGGAATTACCATTAAGGTCACTGAACTGTTTTATATCATTACAGTTTTCTTTAGAGGTATAACATAATTACATTTTATTGTTATTAGTATATATTGAGTAATTTTCATGTATATTTTTGCTATGTGAATTATAAAATTTGATTCTTTGCATATCTTAATCTGTTTCTTTAATAAAGACTTGTCAATTATACCCTCTCGTGGCCTATAGTCTGCATTTTAAATGTATGCTTGGAATTACCATTAAGGTCACTGAACTGTTTTATATCATTACAGTTTTCTTTCATGGAATAACTGGTTTAAGTATGCTGAAATTTTACAGTGTACTATTAGAAAGAATATTGTTTAGAGGCAACTTAGAGGAAGTTGAGGAGTAAAGGAAGCATCCTCAGAAAATACTCTGTTCAGCTGACCTGACATTTTTCTATATTTTATGGTGTTAGGAAAGTCCACAATGCCTTCCACACTCCTCTCTCCAAACATTAGAACCTAAGTTCTCACCACTGAGTGTGCAGGACTTAGTGTCCATTTCTAAAGAATACACATGACTGACATGACAGTGTGTGACCAAGCTATACCTGGTGCAGAGGATTCCTCCTCCCTCTCTGGGGTCACTGCCCCTGAGGAAAGCTAGCTGTCTCTCAAGTGACCTGCAGAGATGCCCGGCTGGTCAGGTACTGAGGCCTCCCCACAAAGCCAGGACAGTGAGCCAACTTGGAAGCAAAGCCTCCAGCCCAGCTGAGCCTCCAGCTGACAGTGGCCCAGGCCAGTACTCTGCCTGTCACCCATGCACAGTGATTCAGAACCTGACAGTGAAGGCCCTTCCTCATTCCTGACCCACAGAAGCTCTAAGAATATGGAGGGGTGTTGTCCAAAGCCAAAACGTTTTCTGGAAATGTGTTAATTTGACTATGTATCTAATAAAATGGCTTCCCAGTGGGCACAAGTGGTAAAGAAGCCGCCTGCCAATGCAGGAGACACAGTGCATGCAGGTTTCAACCCCTGAGTTTTGAACACCTGGAAGAGGGCACTCCAGCACTCTTGCCTGGAAAATCCCATGGAGAGCGAAGGTGGCAAAGAGTCAGACATGACTGAGCAATTTAGCATGCATGCACTCAGGCATCTAAAACAAGAGGTGCTATGTGATGTTATTTTTACTGAATGGCTTAGAGCCAGTATTGCAATTAGTTTGCATGCTAAGTCGCTTCAATCGTATCTAGTTGTTTGTGATCACCTGTGGACTATATCCTGCCAAGCTTCTCTGTCCATGGGATTCTCCAATCAAGAATAGTGAATGCACTCAGGCATCTAAAACAAGAGGTGCTATGTGATGTTATTTTTACTGAATGGCTTAGAGCCAGTATTGCAATTAGTTTGCATGCTAAGTCGCTTCAATCGTATCTAGTTGTTTGTGATCACCTGTGGACTATATCCTGCCAAGCTTCTCTGTCCATGGGATTCTCCAGTCAAGAATAGTGGAGTAGGTTGTTAGAGATTTATATATTCAAAAACACAGCCATATTTTATCTTTGAGTGGCAAAAATGTAAAGAGTTTTTAGTTTACAAAAATGTTTTTATTCCTTATTAGAATTGCTACCTCAAGAAGAAAATAATGCCTCTAAAAGCCCCGAATTAGCATACACAGTAAGGCAGATACTTGGATTTGCCCTACTGCGTAGGGCATGGTGCCCCATTGTTGTATGTTTAAGAGAAAGAAATTTCACAATTAAGAAGAAGGTCAAGATATGAATGGAACATACAAGCACATCTCGGAGCAGGTGCCCAGCCATCTCTGGTACACATTGCCTCAGTTCCACGGATCTCAGGAATAAAACCCTTTTTACACTCATAAGTGATTTTATCTTGACCTCTGTATTTGCTTAATTCAGGTCTGTACACACCATTTGGAATATGAGGAGGATCACATGTTATTTCTGAAAAGACAAAAGGTATGTTCACATTATAGAAATCACATCCCTTAAAATAATCAATTATATAAAAATATAAAAGTTGATGTTATTAATTTGTTCTTAGTACAGCACGGAAGTCATAAAATGAGCATAGCCTCATATCTCTCCTGCTGTATCACTTACGTTTCCCTTCACTGTGTTTCTCATCTGATATATCTGTACCCTCAGTACTCTTGAACCCTCTTTCTCCGCAATCAACATACACTTCATAATATTCCACATCTGGCAAAAAATTCATGATATATCACTTCAGCTGTTCTTTCCACTTTCTGCAAGTTTCTCAGCTTCTGTATTTCTCACAAGTACTGCTGGCAAATATTCTCCTCCCTCCAGACACTTGTTGCAATAACACACCCTGTCCTTTTGAAGTAGACTTAAATACAGGGATTGCATAGGGCAATGAAATGAGTGTGGAAATAATGTTTTCCTTTAGGGAAGGAGTTGAAAAAGTCATTGAATTTTCATATTCCCTTTCCCACAGCTACAGTGATTAAAGAACATGGGAGGTCATACCTCCATTCCCTGATTCCAACAATTAAAATAATGAGGAGGGTCCCTGCTGACCTATGTTTTCTAGAAAATTTGTTAATTAAGACTATATAGCTAATACAATGGGCTTCCCAGTTGGCACAAGTGGTAAGGAATCCACCTGCCAATGCAGGAGACATAGCAGATGCAGGTTCTGATGAAGGTTGGAAGTGAGCATATATAGAAAATAAACTTCAGTTTTTTAAGCCACTAAGATTTTGGAACACATCATTCTTATTGTAATAAAATAACCTAATCCAGGTTTCAAAACTCCTTTTAATATAAAGATTCAGGTAAAAGGTGTCTGTTGTAAATACTGAGCTGCACCATTGTAGGGCAGAAGTAGCCATCAGTCAGTTCAGTCACTCAGTTGGGTTCGACTCTGCAACCCCATGAATTGCAGCACACTAGGCCTCACTGTGGCTCAGAGGTTAAAGCGTCTGCCTCCAATGTGGGAGACCCGGGTTTGATCCCTGGGTAGGGAAGATCCCCTGGAGAAGGAAATGGCAATCCACTCCAGTATTCTTGCCTGGAGAATCCCATGGACAGAGAAGCCTAATAGGTTATAGTCCACGGGGTCACAAAGAGTCGGACAGAACTGAGCAACTTCACCTTCACCTTCACCTTCAGGCCTCACTGTACATCACCAGCTCTTGGAGTTCACTCAAACTCATATCCATCCAGTCGGTGATGCCATCCAGCCATCTCATCCTCTGTCCTCCCCTCTTCCTCCTTCCCCCAATC
>SJYX01011756.1:85160-100040 GCA_006410675.1 Oreotragus oreotragus
TCTAGATTAGTGATCACATCATCATGATTATCTGGGTCGTGAAGATCTTTTCTGTACAGTTCTTCTGTGTATTCTTGCCACCTCTTCTTAATATCTTCTGCTTCTGTTAGGTCCAAACCATTTCTGTCCTTTATCAAGCTCATCTTTGCATGAAATGTTCCCTTGATATCTCTAATTTTCTTGAAGAGATCTCTAGTCTTTCCCATTCTGTTGTTTTCCTCTATTTCTTTTCATCGATCGCTGAAGAAGGCTTTCTTATCTCTTCTTGCTATTCTTTGGAATTCTGCATTCAGATGCTTATATCTTTCTTTTTCTCCTTTGCTTTTTGCCTCTCTTCTTTTCACAGCCATTTGTAAGGCCTCCCCAGATACCATTTCAAATATCCAGAAACTCCATTTCGAGGAAAACTATTAATAAGAGCACATGCTTCCCTCCCGCCTCAGGAAAGGCCTTTAATTAAGCCCTCAGGTGCATGGACTTAAATTATCAAAATCCTTGGTTCGGGAAACAAACTCATTACTGTTCCATGCACTTTTATTTTTCTGGTTGAGTCAGTTAATGAGGTACACTTAACAATGTGATAAGCTCCATGAACTATCACTAAAACCAAAGATAAAAAACGTGAGACGATGATAAAAGCAGTAAACAACATTTCACTGTATGTTACCCCAGTCCACTCTTGTTCCATATTTCTATCCATAGTCCTACCCTCCACGTTTGTGATATTTTATGGACACTTTGTGCTGTTTTAAAACATTATCAAGGACAGTGCTAGCAAGAATATTTCCGTGTGGCTTATTGTCAGCACTTGTCTCCATCTCTCATCTCTATCCTGGCGATGCTTTCCAGAGTGTGGTCACCAAGTCAAGCCCACTTACATAAGTCATTCAGTGTGACATTATACTAACTCATCAAGCCTGAGTTTCAAACTAAAGATGCTGTACTTGCACAGGGAACAATGCTCAATGTCATGTGGCAGCCTGATTGGGATGGGAGTTTGGGGAGATCGAATACACGTATGTGTATGGCTGAGCTCCTTTGCTGTGGGCTGAGTTCCTTTGCTGTGCACTTGAAACTATCACAACATTGTTAATGGCTATATTCCAATACAAAATACTGCTGCTGCTGCTAAATCGCGTCAGTCGTGTCCGAATCTGTGCGACCCCACAGACAGCAATCCACCAGGCTCCTCTGTCCCTGGGATTCTCCAAGCAAAAATACTGGAGTAGGTTGCCATTTCCTTCTCCAATGCATGCATGCATGCATGCATGGTAAGTCGCTTCAGTCGTGTCTGACTCTTTGCAATCCCATGGAGGGCAGCCCACCAGGCTGTCCTGTCCACAGGATTCTCCAAGCAAGAATACTGCTGCTGCTGCTAAGTCACTTCAGTCCTGTCCAACTCTGTGCGACCCCAGAGACGGCAGCCCACCAGGCTCCGCCATCCCCGGGATTCTCCAGGCAAGAACATTGGAGTGGGTTGCCATTTCCTTCTCCAATGCAGGAAAGTGAAAAGTGAAAGTGAAGTCACTCAGTCGTGTCCAACCCTCAGCGACCCTATGGACTGCAGCCTTCCAGGCTCCTCCGTCCATGGGATTTTCCAGGCAAGAGTACTGGAGTGGGGTGCCATTTCAGTGGGTTGCCATTTGGGTTGCCATTTCAGCGGGTTGCCATTTCCTTCTCCATACAAAATACAAAGCTTAAAAAAAAAAAATCCTGCTCAAATTTATTACATTTGACTACTGAAAGCAAAAAAAAATTTTTTTACTCAAAAAAATAAATAAGGAAAGGCATTTTGATAACCACAAGCAAGAGAATTTGGGGGAGAAAAAAAAAAAAGGGCTTTTATAAACTTCTAAAGAATTGTACCTGGACAAACATTTCCTTTGACCCTGAATGAGAGCTGTCCTGCTAGTTACACAAGTAAAAAAAACAAACAAACAAAACTCTCTCCTTCAAAAAACAGTTTGCCTTCTTGGATTGGGGTTGTTTTGTTCCTAATTCTCTAAGGGAAGAAATCGCTTCAGTAGAGTAAATGGAAGTCACGGGAACTTGAACTCCAACTTTTACTCTGCGCCCCTGTCACACGAAGGAACAAGATAACTGGTTGTCGAAGGGTCTTCTCTGGCTCCTTTATTGGCTCCGCCTAATAACAGAGGAACATTTCCTGCTGAATATTTTCCACCTCGACCCAGTCATTCGCCCAAACCTCTCTCCAGAGCTCTGCGAAATTCGACACAAACCCTCCTACTGCCACCGGCTAACCCCGGAAATTCAAATTTCTGGGGAATAAATCTAACCTTATTTCCCCTCCGCGCTAAATTTCCTTTGTCAGGCTCACAGGGTCCCGCATACCGAAGCCGCAGAGCCAGCCCTTCCGACGGCGTTCCCAGCTCAAAATGGCTGCCCGGGCGCCTCAGCCTGGGGCTCTACGCTGACGCCTCGCTGCCCACTGCGCTCCGGAGCCTGAGCCCCGCGCTGCCCGCCCGCGGGAATCCCCCACCCCGGCCCCGCGTTCCCCTCTGAGGAGACCCTGCGAAGCAGCCCTGCTTGCTCATAGCCTTCCGTACTTACTGCTCCCACCAAGTCCGTGATGCGCTCGATATGTTTCCGCTTTTATAAGTGAGGAAATTGGAGTAAAGAGCTCTTTTCTAAAAATACATATAGTTATTAAGTGGTAGCGTTTTGGAATACGGGCTTAATTCAAAACCTAAGCTCTAAAATATTCGATTGCCTCAAATCAATAAATAAATGGAGAGTGAATAATGATTCCACATGTAATTTCTTCACCCTGTGTATATTTATGTAATATAAAAGTACAATGATCCAGTTTTCCTATGTATAAAACTTTCTTTGAAACAAGGTGCTGGGAGTCACAAGAAAGAAAGAAAGAACACTGAGGAGGTCACAACACAGGGTTAAGACTAGCTGAGTTGTGGGAATCCAGCAGGTGCTTAGAAGGCACAAAGTCACATCTTCTGAGCATAGCACCATTTTTGGTCTGCATGATAAGTGTAATTTACAGACTGTGGAAACTTAAAGAATGATAGTTATTATTTTAGTGTTCAGTTAGTCTGATTTCTCATAAATTGTATAAAATTTTATCAAAATAGATCCACGTTCTCTAATTTTGTTAACCATTCCCACTGCCCCTGAGATACGGAATTCTTATTCTGCACATAATAGGATGCGGTGAGGACTCATTGCAGAGAATTTTTATTTAAATGTGTACAATTTTCCCACACTCCTGTAACTTATACTCTACTGGAGTAATTATAATTCGTTTTAATTTTTCAACGTTGAGGAGATGATCATATTATCCAAATATAATAATTTTCATTATAGTTTACATTTTCAGATTACTTGTATGTTACTTATAAAAATGCTCATTGAAAAACATAATAACCTTAAATACACAAATAAGGTCAGTTTCTATTTACTCTTTCCAGTATGAAAGATCTGAATTATAAACTGCTCTTTCTGTTGATGACATACCCCTCATCACACGTATAAACAACCTTTGCACCATATTCAAACTGCGTTCCTTCTGCAAGATGGAAAGAACCAAATGGAGTGTCTCCAGGGTGTGCACAGGGCTTTTCTAAAATGAAAAAGAAAAAGAATATGGTATTAGTATGTAGCACAGCAAGTAACAATTTACATAGGCATTCAAGAACAGGGATATCTGATATCGTTTTAGAGGACAGAATTGGAAATATAGAAAAGTGAAAAGTGCCAAAGTTATCTGTATGACATTTTTTTTTAATTTTGAAAGATGACAACCCCTTTTTAAGAATGATGAGGATATATTGGTTTGTATTTAAATGACACTAGTGATAGAATTCAGCCAGTATTGCCACAATAGCATTTGTTAGTTATTTATTATTTAAATAGCTATTTTCACAACTTTTCACAGGTTTCACAAAAGTAGGAATTACTTACTCCGACATATCCTCGATGGATGAAGAGACACCCATTTTCCACCCTTGCACACCATTACAATACTCCCCAGAGTTCTGTATCCAGGGCGGCATTTATATGTAGCCTGAGTGCCCTCTCGATATCTTTGTTCAGTCCAAGAACCTGACAGGATTTCTGTTTCTTTTCTGGGAGGGGGTTCTTTACAGTCTACAAAAAAAAAAGTGTTTAAATACAATGAAAAATGCAGTATTTTTAGGTTATTTTTGCTTTAAAGAAAACCTATACAGGTCCATCTAATGTAAGTCTTAATATATATTTTTTAACCTTACAAAAATCTACATAGATTTGTAAGAATAACTTTCAAGATAAATAGCTACACTTTCAGTTCAGTTCAGTCACTCAGTCGTGTCTGACTCTGCAGTCCCATGAATCACAGCACTCCAGGCCGCCCTGTCCATCACCAACTCCCAGATTTCACTCAGACTCACGTCCATCGAGTCAGTGATGCCATCCAGCCATCTCATTCTCTGTCATCCCCTTCTCCTCCTGCCCCCAATCCCTCCCAGCATCAGAGTCTTTTCCAATGAGTCAACTCTTCGCGTGAGTTGGCCAAAGTTCTGGAGTTTCAGCTTTAGCATCATTCCCTCCAAAGAAATCTCAGGGTTGATCTCCTTCAGAATGGACTGGTTGGATTTCCTTGCAGTCCAAGGGACTCTCAAGAGTCTTCTCCAACACCACAGTTCAAAAGCATCAATTCTTCAGCACTCAGCTTTCTTCAAAGTCCAACTCTCACATCCATACATGACCACTGGAAAAACCATAGCCTTGACTAGATGGACCTTTGTTGGCAAAGTAATGTCTCTGCTTTTCAATTTGCTCTCTAGGTTGGTCATAACTTTTCTTCCAAGGAGTAAGNCGCTCAGCTTTCTTCACAGTCCAACTTTCACATCCATACATGACCACAGGAAAAACCATAGCCTTGACTAGGCGGACCTTAGTCGGCAAAGTAATGTCTCTGCTTTTGAATATACTATCCAGGTTGGTCATAACTTTTCTTCCAAGGAGAAAGCGTCTTTTAATTTCATGGCTGCAGTCACCATCTGCGGTGATTTTTGGAGCCCCAAAAAATAAAGTCTGACACTGTTTCCACTGTTTCCCCATCTATTTCCCATGAAGTGATGGGACCGGATGCCATGATCTTCATTTTCTGAATGTTGAGCTTTAAGCCAACTTTTTCACTCTCCACCTTCACTTTCATCATGAGGTTTTTAGCTCCTCCTCACTTTCTGCGATAAGCTTCTTATTTCAAAGAAATCTGTCTACTTTCTGTATCATGGTGATCAGGAACCAGTTCCTTTGGCTCTCCTTGCTGTTGTTCAGTGGCGCAGTCATGTCTGACTCTTTGCAACCCCATGGACTGCAGCACGCCAGGCTTCCCTGTCCTTCACTGTTTTCCGGAGTTTGCTCAGTCATGTCCATTGAGTCGGTGATGCTATCTAAACATCTCCTCCTCTGTTGCCCCCCTTCTCCTTTTGCCTTCAATCTTTCCCAGTATCAGGATCTTTTCCAGTAAGTCTGCTTTTTGCATCAGGTGGCCAAAGTATTGGAGCTTCAGCTTCAGCATCAGTCCTTCCAATGAATATTCAGGGATTGATTTCCTTTAGGACTGATTGGTTTGACCTCCTTGCAGCCCAAGTGACTCTCAAGAGTCTTCTCTGGCATTACCATCTATTAACTTTAGAGTGCTGAGTCTTGCAGGGCTCTTTGGGATATACAGTTGTAGTGCAAAGCACAAATGTTTTTCAAGTTATAGTAGCAACCTAGCCACATAAAGTGATAATGGAGATGATGGATGTCATGGTTTTCATGAATCAATATTAAGGTCATAATGTGAAAGGAATTGGGATTTAAAAATTTAGAAGTACAATAAGTCCCTTACCAATGAACGAGTTCTGTTCTGAAAGTGTGTTCATAAGTTCAATTTGTTAGGTCCAACAAAGTTAGCCTAGGTATCCAACTAACATAGTTGGCTATACGGTACTGTACCATAATAAGTTTATAATAATTTTCACACAGATAATATATAAAAAACAAGTACAAAGAATAGAGAACATTTTAATCTTACAGTATAGGACCTTGAAAAGTACAGTAGCACAGTACAACAGCTGGCATACAGGGGCTGGCAGTGAGTGAACAGACCGGGAAAGTTACTGACTGGAGAAGGGAGAGGAGACTGGAGTGGCAGAACTAAAGGACTGGCAGCAATAGGAGATGGAAGGCCAGCTGCAATTTCCTCACACTTGATCTTGATGGTACAGGTTCTGGTTCTGGTTCCTTGCCAGATTCAGTTCTATCTACCCTCTTGAAGAAATGGTCCAGTGATGTCTGGGTCATAGCTCATCCTTTCTCTCCATAGATTTCATGGTAGCATCGCGTAGCATTCTGGGAACAGCTGCTGCAACCTTCGTGTTTTGCTCAACATTCAGGTCCCATGCCTCAAACACTAACAGTGCCTCCTCAGGTAAAGAAGATCCCCTTGCCCTTTCCTGCACTATGAATCTTGGTCTTCGGTTGCTTCTCCTTCCTCTTGTCTCCCTTTGTCCTTTCTCTGGGCCTGCCGTTCCATCTGGTCTTCATCAGTAAGCTCTTTGTGTTACACTGCACAGCTTGTACTGTACAGAAATGCACAGCTACTTGTAGATGATACACGTGCGTCATCATGTACATCAGACATGTGAGCTAACATACAAGATCAAATATGTGAATCCACATTTGCCTCTTTCAAAGTTCTCCACTCTAAGGTTCATTTGTAGGGAACTTACTGTAGGTAGTAGGACATTTCATTGACTTTCATTTTGTCTTTTTGTGAGTGATAGTGTTTCACCTAAGGGTCCTCATGGGAAAATAACGTTCACTCTAGATGGATGAAATGAAGAGATTTTAAGGAATTAATTCGTTAGTCATGTCCAGCTCTTTGTGACTCCATTGACTATAGTCCCAGGCTCCTCTGTGCATGGAATTCTCCAGGTGAGAATACTGGAGTGGATATACATTCCCCTCTCCAGGGGATCTTCCCAACCCAGGGATTTAACCTGGGTTGTTTGCATTTCAGGCAGATTCTTTACTGTCTGAGCCATGAGGGAAGCCCAAATTCCTTATCAGGACACAGAAAAACTGAACAATCCTCCAGGAATGAGGGCTGTAGATGACAAATGGAAATACTGTGGATTGAGGGTTGGATAAACAAGTTTTGAAACATTATTTCTATCTATAATCATGACTATCTATTTAATTTTATTTTAATAGAGAGTATATGGTTCATTTGGAGAATATATTTGGGATTATAACAGCATCCTTTATCTACAATTTGACCCTGCAGAAGTTGGTCTCTATGAAAGACTGAAAATATTTAATACCAAATGTTATATTGTCATTGAAAAGAGAAACTACAAATACTGTGAACATTTGAATATCAGTTAGCATCTGACAATGGTTACTCCTATTGGCATATTATTTTCCATGAATGTTCTGCTATTTCCTGGTCTTGCTGTATGAAAAAACAAAACTGTGCTATGACGCCTGTAATCCCATCACTGCTAGGAAGCCTCAACAAATCCTTAGTGCATAACGCTATTTTTATATTTTTCACTGTCAGTGATGGAAAACTTCTGAGTTCCTGAGTCCGTTCTAGTCACCGATCAGTGGCAGCTCTCAATAGACAAAAGCCAGTTCTGTCAACAAAAGCATTGACTTAGGAGAAGAAACCTCTCTGCTATGAGCGTGGGGTGACACCTGAAACCAAGTCACCTTCAAGGTCATGGTTTTGTATTTTGCTTTCGATATACGAGAGGTTATAAAAGTCTAAAAAATGTTGTAACCATCTGAGATAAAACATATAGCAAGAGTGTTTAGTAGAGAGTTAGAATTAGTAGCTGCTAGACATGTTTGTGAGTGGGCTTATAGTATTAGTTCTCAAATGAGATGTTTCCTATTGATCAAAAAACTTCCATAGTAACTCTCTTCTTGAGGGAGAGAAGTTAATTAACTTAAACATTAACCCTGTTCTTTTGTTGTGACTGTTTTAACTGTTAGTTTTGTCCTAGTTTTCAAGCTAGGTAAGTATACTTTATTGAAATATAGTCAGTGCTTTTCCTACATCTTCCTTTTAATTATTTTTATTTTTGATCTTAAATTTACATTGTTCTGGCAGTTAAGTTGCATTGTATTTTTTTATGGGATATGCATTTAGCAATTAAAGTCTGAATGAAAATATTCTCTAAAATGAACTCTCTCCTGTTCTACACCTTTGAGAATGTGGTTTTCAGTGCCTAATTAGCTTTACAGGTAAAAGTGTTCTGCATGATTTACAGCATAGAAAAAGGGATATCCTGTCTCACAGGTAGGGGTTGAATGTATCTTTGGATCTAGGGTGCTATTTATAGTATCTGAAATATACCTTTCAACCTCTGTCTCAGTTGTCAAATGCCAAACATAAAGATGCACTCATTAGCAGATTTTGTGCTTTTGTGGATATGGTTATCATGTGATTATAAATATTGCAACTATAAAATCAGTGCACACTCAAATTCAGTGAAACCTTATTAAATGTGCTAGAACACATTATAGTGAGTGAAAGTCACTCAGTCGTGTTCTACTCTTTGCAACCCCATGGGCTATACAGTCCATGGAATTCTCCAGGCCAGAATACTGGAGTGGGTAGCCTTTTCCTTCTCCAGACAACACACTATGATAATCACTAATGTAAAACTCTGGGAAAGATTTTAACTAAATAACAGCTTATGTTAAGTTATTCTCTTTCGAAGACACAGAGTACTCACGGGAACATTATAACCTTAGTTGAGATACTTTTACCTATACATTACTCAGCTTGCCTCAGGGTGCGCATGAGAGCTCAGTGATTAGGGAATGAGAAATCTGCAAGTCCTGGAGATGGGAATAAGTGAGTGGAATGAGCTGAGGCAAAAAGAACTAGGGTGGGGATGCCTGTGAAGCACTAACTCTAGAATGAAGCTTACAACTGATGTGTGTCTGTATATACTAGGTGGCCCAGTGGTAAAGAGTCTGCCTGCCAGTACAGAAGATGCAGGAGATGTAGTTTTGACCCTTGGGTTGGGAAGATCCCCTGGAGTAGAAAATGGCACTCCACTCCAGTATTCTTGCCTGGGAAATCCCATGGACAGAGGAGTCTGGCAGACTACAGTCCAAGGGGTCACAAAGAACTGGACACCAGTGAGAGACTAAACACACAGCACATGTCTTATATATAAAAATTGTACATAGAAATGAAAAGCATTACCAGTAAGGAAAAGTAAATTTGTGGCAACTTGAAAAAGACACAAGGGAAAGGGTGACAAGTAAGGGTTATTGTGTGCCATCTCTTCATTTGGCTCTGGATACAGCCAGTTTGGGGGCTTCCTGGTGGCTCAGATGGTAAAAAAAATCTGCCTGCAATGTGGGAGACTGGGGTTCGATCCCTGGGTCAGGAAGATCCTCTGGAGAAGGGCATGGCAACCGACTCCAGTATTCTTGCCTGGAGAATCCCATGGACAGAGGAGCCCAGCAGGCTACAGTTGATAGGGTCACACAGAGAAGGACATGACTGAAGTGCTTTAGCCTGTATGCACAGCCAGTTTTATGCAAATTACACAATAATCAGCAAGTTTGGTGTTTGTAAATAACTTCCTTGAGTTATGAATAATTAATACCATTCTCTAAGTTATTCATAGTTGGTTATTGTCAGTAACTGCCTGAAGTTTGCAGAGCTAGGAAGTAGCTGGGCTGGGCTTTTCATCTAGATATGTCTGTTGGACCACTAAGGTCTACTGTCTTGCCACATCCTCTAACATAAGGATGTAGTTGAGATAGGAAAAGCAGCCAGTTTGGTGACAGATTGGCCTGGTTACAGGTAGAGTATGTTGGTCTGTTTACTAGGAGAGAAGGTAGTTGGAGAAGATGAGGTGGATGGAAATGTATGAAGGTTAGAAGAAGGATGGTGAAATTAATGACTTCTGAAAACCCTGGATCAGTTGAATGAAATGGAGAGCGTAATAGCTAGTCCCCATATTATGCTAATGCTTAGTTATGCATAAAGTTATTTGTATAATACAAAGCCTCCAGTTGCCAATCAGATGTATGTGACATCAAAATATACTTATAAAATGCCTCAAATTTAGCTGATAGTTTTTTCATTGATGTTAGAGGCACAAAGCTGTATTATATGTGTAGCTTCATTTGTCCTACTTTTTAATAGGTGGTAAATAAATTGCACCTTTCTGTTAAAGGGAAAGAAGTTAAAAGTAAAAGACTGAAAGAAAAATGGCCATTATATCCAGAATTAGTCCTCACTATTTTAAAACAAACACAAAATATCCTACTTATGTATGAAGAACATGCATCCAGGTCAATAAATTTAACACTACTAATTGAAATGAGGGAGTCGGCTATATGGTAACTACTTGACAATATCAGTTCAGTTCAGTCGCTCAGTCATGTCTGACTCTTTGCGACCCCATGAACTGTAGCACGCCAGGCCTCCCTGTCCATCACCAACTCCCGGAGTTCACTCAAACTCATGTCCATCGAGTGGGTGATGCCACACAGCAATCTCATCCTCTGTCGTCCCCTTCTCCTCCTGCCCTCAATCCCTCCCAGCATCAGAGTCTTTTCCAATGAGTCAACTCTTCGCATGAGGTGGCCAGAGTACTGGAGTTGCAGCTTTAGCATCAGTCCTTCCAAAGAACACCCAGGACTGATCTCCTTCAGAATGGACTGGTTGGATCTCCTTGCAGTCCAAGGGACTCTCAAGAGTCTTCTCCAACACCATAGTTCAAAAACATCAATTCTTTGGCGCTCAGCTTTCTTCACAGTCCAACTCTCACATCCGTACATGACCACTGGAAAAACCATAGCCTGGACTAGACGGACCTTTGTTGGCAAAGTAATGTTTCTGCTTTTCAATATGCTGTCTAGGTTGGTCATAACTTTCCTTCCAAGGAGTAAGTGTCTTTTAATCTCATGGCTTCAATTACCATCTGCAGTGATTTTGGAGCCCCCCAAAATAAAGTCTGACACTGTTTCTACTGTTTTCCCATCCATTTGCCATGAAGTGATGGGACTAGATGCCATGATCTTCGTTTTCTGAATGTTGAGCTTGAAGTCAACTTTTTCACTCTCCACTTTCACTTTCATCAAGAGGCTTTTTAGTTCTTCTTCACTTTCTGCCATAAGGATGGTATCATCTACATATCTGAGGTCATTGATATTTCTCCTGGCAATCTTGATTCCAGCTTGTGCTTCTTCCAGCCCAGCGTTTCTCATAATGTATAGAAATTGGCAATGATCACGTTATTGGTAGTACACAAATTGAATGTAAGTTAGAAAGGGCTCAGGAAATTTGAGGCAGAAATGAGTCTGCAGATTACCTTATCCAGAGTTCTAGTGATGATGAAAACAAAGGAGCCTATAAAAACTCAGAAGGAATGTGATTTGTAATGGAGAATAATGAGTTCCTAAGAAGGATGTTGTCAGGTCTGAATCAAATAGCACTTCCTTACGCCCATTAAATTCTTCACAAACTGTCTTATCCCCACCACACCCCGCAAAAGACTAAGAGTTTACACAAAATTTCTATGATACAGTTTGATATATGTATGTCTGTCTGTTTGTATGTATGTATGTATGTCTGATGTATCATGTGTGTATGTACATTTCTTAGTCCCTCATACAGTTTGAAAAGCTGGCATTCCTAAATTGTGGCATTATTTCTCTATTTTCCTCACTGTTGATTTTCTTGGAAAAATAAACTTGTTAGCTCATACTCAGTGCCTCCATTTTTCCCATTTCTGCTTCAATTCCATCTCTATCACTCTGAAACTCTTTCTGCTTAAACTCTGTAATCACCTCCAATCTCCAAACTTGATGCTGTGTCTTCAGTTTCCCATCTACTGAGCCTTGATGCTTCTCTCTTGGCACATCACTCATTCTGACAGTTTTTTTTTTTCCCTTCCATTTCCTTCACCCCATCCTAAACACTGATGTTCAGACAGTTCCTTAGCCATCTCTTCCATACATTCTCTGTTGCTCACCTCTGAAGTGTTGAAAACACAAAGGGCTCTATTTTCAGTTTTCCTAGTTGGTGATCGCTTGTGTCTCTTGATGTTAGTTGTAACAACAAATACCCTGACTTAGGTTACATCTCTAGTGTTCAGCGTTCACCTGTGTTTCATTCATTAAACAAATTCAAGAGTATTTATTGACTATCTCATGTGCTAGGCACAGTATCCATTGAAGTGATATAATTATGGCCCTGCTGCTGCTGACCCAGTATTCTCAGAGAACATAGGGTCTACTCAGATGAATAAGTATTAATGAGGGAGCCTCACAAATAAATATAGAATTATATTTGTGGCAACTTCCAGAGAAGAGAGGCATATGGTCTTCAGTTCAGTTCAGTCGCTCAGTTGTATCTGACTCTTTGCGACCCCATGAATTGTAGCATGCCAGGCCTCCCTGTCCATCACGAACTCCCAGAGTTCACTCAGATTCACATCCATCGAGTCTGTGATGCCATCCAACCATCTCATCCTCTGTCATTCCCTTCTCCTCCTGCCCCCAATCCCTCCCAGCATTAAAGTCTTTTCCAATGAGTCAACTCTTCGCATGAGGTGGCCAAAGTATTGGAGTTTCAGCTTTTGCATCATTCCATCCAAAGAAATCCCAGGGCTGATCTCCTTCAGAATGGATCTCCTTGCAGTCCAAGGGACTCTCAAGAGTCTTCTCCAACACCACAGTTTAAAAGCATCAATTCTTCGGCCCTCAGCTTTCTTCACAGTCCAACTCTCACATCCATACATGACCACTGGAATAACCATAGCCTTGACCAAGCAGACCTTTGTTGGCAAAGTAATGTCTCTGCTTTTCAATATGCTGTCTAGGTTAGTCATAACTTTTCTTCCAAGGAGTAAGCATCTTTTGATTTCATGGTTGCAGTCACCATCTGCAGTGATTTTGGAGACCAAAAAAATAAAGTCTGACACTGTTTCCACTGTTTCCCCATCTATTTCCCATGAATTGATGGGACCAGATGCCATGTTCTTCATTTTCTGAATGTTGAGCTTTAAGCCAACTTTTTCATTGTCCTCTTTCACTTTTATCAAGAAGCTTTTGAGTTCCTCTTTACTTTCTGCCGTAAGGGTAGTGTCATCTGTGTATCTGAGATTATTGATATTTCTCCTGGCAGTCTTGAAACTTTCTAATCAGAGATATCAGCAAATGCCTCCCTGAGGAAGCTTTCCACTACATGGATAGACTCAAGGATCACTGCATCACCTATACATTATTTTATTTCTGGATGACCTGTGCCTTATTCAGGGGTGTTTTTTCCATCTCCTTGTGGCTGAGGTGCCCAGAGTAATACCTCTAGATGGGTGAAATTTCAATGTTTTCATCCTTAACATAAGATCCTTAGTGTAGGGCATGAAGATATATCATATAATATGCTATATTATATTTTTGTTTAGCATTCTCAACATAAGAATCAGACCATGCACACATATCAAATATGGATGAAAATATATTACTGAACCCTTTTTCTTTAGATATAAGTACATGTCACTGATATAATTACTAATTACTCCAAGAGCCTCCTCATTGGAAAAGATCCTGATGCTGGGGAAGATTGAGGGCAGGAAGAGAAGGGGGCAACAGAGGATGATGGTTGGATGGCATCACTGACTCAGTGGGCATGAGTTCCAGCAAACTCCGGGAGATAGAGAAGGACAGGGAAGCCTGGAATGCTGCAGTTCATGGGGTCACAAAGAGTCAGACATGACTGAGTGACTGAACAGTAACATATCACTGAAAATACACTGTAGAGTGATTAAAATGCACTCATATCTTGAACGGACCCTTATATTTTGTTTTCAACTCTGTTCCAAATACCTTTTTATTACGGATTGTTCAAAGAATCTATCTAATCATAGTAGATTGCTAATTTGGTGCTTTAACTGGTAAACAGAAGGTATGGGGCCTTTGGATCAGAAAGGAGATTTAATGCCAAAAGTTTTAGGTATTTTGCCAAATAAATAAGTGGTCAGTCTATGACAAGCAATATTTCTTTATAATAAAAGACTTTGGGTACATCTTGTGAACTTATATTAACTACAGATTTTGAAGAAAGATGAGGAAGAGTGATGAAGAATCCCTTTTTCATAAAACTGTCAATGTAGAATGAACCATTAATGTATTAACTTGGTTGGTGTGATTTGAAAAATAGTGCCTTTTTGTAACAAAAATATATACTTTAAAATATATGAATATTTATGTTTTCAGTAAAAAAACATATATATATATATTTTATGAACATTTTAAGTCGAGGTAATTTTATACAGTGGTTTATCAAAAATCAGTATTCAAAGCCACAAGNAGATGAGGAAGAGTGATGAAGAATCCCTTTTTCATAAAACTGTCAATGTTAAATGAACCATTAATGTATTAACTTGGTTGGTGTGATTTGAAAAATAGTGCCTTTTTGTAACAAAAATATATACTTTAAAATATATGAATATTTATGTTTTCAGTAAAAAAACATATATATATATATTTTATGAACATTTTAAGTCGAGGTAATTTTATACAGTGGTTTATCAAAAATCAGTATTCAAAGCCACAAGAATTTACTGCATTCCTACTATAAAAAGTATTGGAGGTCATGACCGCAAGCACATTTTTTGGGGGAAAGAGCCTTAATTTCTTTCCTAGTTTATTCAAAGAAAAATTAATCCAGAGAAGGAAAATTATCCTTACTACCTTAGATACTCTGTATAAGTGAAAGTGAAGTCGCTCAGTCGTGTCCGACTCTTTGCAACCCCATGGACTGTAGCCCACCAGGCTCCTCCGTCCATGGGATTCTCCAGGCAAGAATACTGGAGTGTGTAGCCTTTC
>SJYX01011756.1:103243-121339 GCA_006410675.1 Oreotragus oreotragus
GGTAATTTGATCTCTGGTTCCTCTGCCTTTTCTAAAACTAGCTTGAACATCTGGAATTTCATGGTTCATGTATTGCTGAAGCCTGGCTTGGAAAATTTTGAGCACTACTTTACTAGTGTGTGAGATGAGTGCGATTGTGCAATAGTTTGAGCATTTTTTGGCATTGCCTTTCTTTGGGATTGGAATGAAAACTGACCTTTTCTGTGGCCTGTGTCCTGTGGCCACTGCTGAGTTTTCCAAATTTGCTGGCATATTGAGTGTAGCACTTTCACAGCATCATCTTTCAGGATTTGAAACAGCTCAACTGGAATTCCATCACCTCCACTAGCTTTGTTTGTAGTGATGCTTTCTAAGGCCCACTTGACTTCACACTCCAGGATGTCTGGCTCTAGGTGAGTGATCACACCATCATGATTATCTTGGTCATGAAGATCTTTTTGATACAGTTCTGTGTATTCCTGCCACCTCTTCTTAATATCTTCTGCTTCTGTTAGGTCCATACCATTTCTGTCCTTTATCAAGCCCAGCTTTGCATGAAATGTTCCCTTGGTGTCTCTAATTTTCTTGAAGGGATCTCTAGTCTTTCCCATTCTGTTCTTTTCCTCTATTTCTTTGCATTGATCGCTGAGAAAGGCTTTCTTGTAGGCATCTACAATTGTGGAAAACTTTCTTCAGGATTGTGACTAACTCTTAGCATCACCTAGTATACTTAACTACAATATTTAGTCAGAAAACATGATAAAACATAAGAGTAAGACTTTTTTTTTAACTAAGGTAACAAACCATTTTATAACTTTACTTAGATCTACTGTCTTAACATTCTCAAAGGATACTTTAATGTGAGTTAAGGAAATTATATAATGCAAATTAGTATATTCTTTGAAAAAATAGTCATCATCTATAAAATAAATTATAAAATTACACTACAGTATATATTTTTTAAAGTTTTGAAAATTCTGTTGTATATGGAAAACTGAAGCTGTAACTTTGTTTTTTTAGGTTTTGGTAGCCTGAATACCACTTAATAGATAACAGATATTTTATTTCTATGTAATTGGTTAAATGAAAGGAAAATCATAAACAGTTGTTGTGACTTTCAAATTTCAAATATTTTTCTGTCTTCATTCTGAAGATTGATTTGAAAAGTATTGTATTTTTAAAGGAGTTAGTCAACTGGGTCTATGATATGAAAACAACCTAATTAGGATTAGCAAAAATTTTCTTAACAGAAACTGTCACATTATTAAAACCAACCTGCATCAACATGTTAGTATTTAAAATTTTTATTTTTAAAAATGCAAGTTTGATTTGATTTGATGAGCATAAAAATGTTCATTGATATTCATATGTATTAGTATTTATAAATAGACAAAATCAAATAGTTTCTAAAATTTTAATATGATGAAATTTCAAATAAACATAGGACAAGGTAGTATACACCAAAGCCCATTTTAAGCATTATTGCTAATTTAAAAATTAATTTAGTGCAACCAGCCTTTATGATAACTTACTAAGAATATTCAGTTGGCTAATTTCATCTCAGTAATCATGTTGTTATTGTTGTTATTTAGTTGCTAAGTCATGTCCGAATCTTGCAACACCACGGACTGTAGTCCTCTAGGCTCCTCTGTCCCTGGGATTTCCCAGGCAAGAATACTGGAGTGGTTTGCCATTTCCTTCTCCAGGGATTCTACTTGACCTAGTGATTGAACTGGCTTCTCCTGCATTGACAGGCGGATTCTTTACCACTGAGCCACCTGGGAAGCCCCTTCTTCCGAAAAAAGAGCAAAATGTGTTATTGCGCAGTGCGATAGAGATAATGTGTCTCCCTGTGGCAAAATCAGGTGGCTTAACTGTCCACTGAAATAGATACAGGCTCCTAAATCTCCCAGGTTCATCTCCTGTAATACAACCCACTGTTTGGGCAGATGTTGCGCTCTAGGTATTACTGTTGCTGTGAGTAACAGAGTCCTTTGTCTGTGACCCAAGAGTCTGCGTCTTCTGCCAGCCTGCCTGAAACTTATAAGCTGACACACTGAGTAACATCTCAGATCCTTCATAGTTCTTTTGTGTCTGGTTTCTTTGTTGTTGTTCACTAAGTTGTGTCTAACATTGTGTGACCCCGTGGACTGCAAAACCCCAGGCTTCCCTGTCCTTCACCATCTATCAGAGCTTGCTCAAACTCATGTCAATTGAGTCAGTGATGCCATCCATCCATCTCATTCTCTGTTGTCCCCTTCTCCTTCTGCCCTCAATCTATTGCAGCATCAGGATCTTTTCTGATGAGTGAGCTCTTCGCATCAGGTGGCCAAAGTATTGGAGCTTCAGCTTCAGCATCAGTCCTTCCAACGAATATACAGGGTTGATGTCCTTTTGGACTGACTGGGTTAATCCCCTTGCTGTCCATGGGACTCTTAAAGAGTCTTCTCCAGCATCACAGTTCAAAAGCATAAATTCTTTAGTGGGATTTCCTGTGTAGCTAAATGATAAAGAATCTTCCTGCCATGCAGGAGACCTGGGTTCTAGCCCTGGGTTGGGAAGATCCCCTGGAGAAGGGCATGGTAACACACTCCAGTATTTTTGTTGGAGAATTCCATGGAAAGAGGAGCCTGGCAGGAGTCGCAAAGAGTCAGACATGACTGAGAGGCTTTCACTTTCAGCCTTCTGTATGGTCCAGCTCTCACGTCCATACACGAGTACTGGAAAAAACATAGCTTTGAGAATACAGTATGATAAAGAATCTTCCTGCCATGCAGGAGACCTGGGTTCTAGCCCTGGGTTGGGAGGATCCCCTGGAGAAGGGCATGGTAACACACTCCAGTATTTTTGTTGGAGAATTCCATGGAGAGAGGAGCCTGGCAGGAGTCGCAAAGAGTCAGACATGACTGAGAGGCTTTTACTTTCAGCCTTCTGTATGGTCCAGCTCTCACGTCCATACACGAGTACTGGAAAAAACGTAGCTTTGAGAATACAGACCTCTATTCGCAAAGTAATGTCTCTGCTTTTTAATACGCTAAGTTTGTCATAGCTTTTTTCTCAAGGACAAAGTGTCTTTTAATTTTGTGTTTGCAGTCACCATCCGAAGTGATTTTGGAGCCCAAGAAATTAAAATCTTCCACTGTTTCTTTAGCTTAATGTTTTTTAGAATTACCCATGTTGTTTTACAAGTTAATAATTAGTATTTTTTAATTGCTGAGTTGTACTAATTGCATGATTATATCAAATTCGCTTATCTGTTCATTTGTTGATGTACATTTGGATTGATAGTCTAGAAAGTCAAAGTCCACACCTTTTCTAAACAGTCATTATATGTAATCAAATAGAGATATTTATAAAATGCTGTTATAATACAGAAGAAGCAGTGATTAATTATGCAAAAGGAAATCTTACACATGGGTTAACACTTGAGCTGGACGTTGAAGAATGAGTCTCTATTCTTGCCAGTATAGAAACCTGACCCATTGACCTTTTAGAAAAAAAAAAATATTAGAGCTCTTCCCAAGTATCTCATCTTGGCATTTTTATATGTAACAGTGAATAAGAATTTTCTCTTTTATTTCAAAAAGTTGTATGCTTC
Source organism: Oreotragus oreotragus (assembly GCA_006410675.1). NCBI lineage: Eukaryota > Metazoa > Chordata > Mammalia > Artiodactyla > Bovidae > Oreotragus > Oreotragus oreotragus. Next base: position 106,821 of record SJYX01011756.1, read on the forward strand.
ATTTGAAGGTGAGGGAAGTGACTGGTGTTTCTAAGTGTTGTCCAGACTTTACTTAACTCTTCCTTCAGGTCATCAGCCTGAGCAGTCACTCATGGCCCTACAAAGTTTTGAGGGGTTTTTGGGGCGCTATCCACCCTGTAATTTTCTCTTTTATTTCAAAAAGTTGTATGCTTCATTTGAAGGTGAGGGAAGTGACTGGTGTTTCTAAGTGTTGTCCAGACTTTACTTAACTCTTCCTTCAGGTCATCAGCCTGAGCAGTCACTCATGGCCCTACAAAGTTTTGAGGGGTTTTTGGGGCGCTATCCACCCTGCCATATTAATCAATGATAATTTAACATGGGTTATTTGTTTTCCAAATGTTATGTGCGGAGAAGGCAATGGCACCCCACTCCAGTACTCTTGCCTGGAAAATCCCATGGACAGAGGAGCCTGGTAGGCGACATTCCATGAGGTCACTGAGTCAGACATGACAGTGACTTCACTTTCACTTTTCACTTCCACGCATTGGAGAAGGAAATGACAACCCACTCTAGTGTTGCCTGGAGAATCCCAGGGATGGCGGAGCCTTGTAGGCTGCTGTCTATGGGGTCGCACAGAGTCGGACACGACTGATGAGACTTAGCAGCAGCAATGTTATGTGAAGAAAAAGTAAGAGCATCTTTAGGACATGTTCCTATTTTTATTGATTTACAACCTACAATCCCAATAAGTGTAATTGTTTGGCAACTGGAGCTTCAAAGCAAGTTTTCCTGAATCTCTAGTCTTTCATGCAAGCAGAAAGCTGACCTGCATTCTCTCCAGTGTAGAACCCCCTCAAGCAGCTGCTACCCAGCCTATGTTCCAGCCTCCAGCCTCTCAGTACTCTTGCCAGACAAGTCCTGATTCAGAGGACTGTTGATGACAGTATTTGTAGCTCTATATGTTCTGACTGACCATAATTCATAGGTCTTTGCCTTGATTCTTTGATTAAAATGATTTCCCTTAGAAACACATGTTTGGAGCTCAATGTATATCTTATATGAAGGAGCTCTTTGAAAAAAATTCTTGGTATAATTTCATAATGAATGAGTGCATTTATTAATTAGTAATCAAGAAGTATATAGACAGTGGTTGAAGGTAAAGTCTGAAACCAAACTGCCTGGTTTGAATTGTTGCTCTCCTATACTAGCTTTGTGACCTGGCATGAATTCCTTGATTGCTTTATACTTTCTGTAATATGAAGATAATAACAATGGTATCTATTTTGCAAGGTTATTGTGAGAATTACATAAACCAACAAGTGTGATGCACTTATGATATCACCTGGTACATAGTAAGAATTATGTGTTTGCTGTTGTTGTGTTGATGAAGAAGAAAGATTATTTTAGTTGTAGTAAGTTCCAAGAAGGAGGAGGTAAGAATAAGCACTGTGTGTTTGTGTTAAGTTGAGTCACAGATTCGGATAACTGTTTCACAGAGTGCTTATTGAGGGGCAGTGAACAATAAATTGGAAAGGTAAAATGGGTTAGATTATGATACTTTGAAAATGAGGTTAAGTTTAAACATAATGTGCCATACAGTTGGAAGCAATTGAAGGTTCTGGATGATATAAAGTACATTTTTAAGAATGACCAGTCTGACAGTAGCACTGAGAGAAAGTCCTTAGAAGCATCAAACTAGACTAGGGTTTAGAATGAAGTCATATAGACATGAGGCAAAGGGGTGGTATGAGGGTAGAACTCAGCTAGTTTGAATAAAGAGAATGAGGAGGCTGGGAAAAAAGTATCTTCTAGTTGTAGGAACAAAAAGAATACTATTGTTAACTATTAATTTAGCTGGGCAGGGGCTTCCCAGGTGGTGCTAGTGATAAAGAACCCACCTGCCAATGCAGGAGACATGAGACTTGGGTTGGATCCCTGGGGTGGGAAGATCCCCTGGAGGAGGGCATGGCAACCCACTCCAGTATTCTTGCCTGGAGAATNGAATACTATTGTTAACTATTAATTTAGCTGGGCAGGGGCTTCCCAGGTGGTGCTAGTGATAAAGAACCCACCTGCCAATGCAGGAGACATGAGACTTGGGTTGGATCCCTGGGGTGGGAAGATCCCCTGGAGGAGGGCATGGCAACCCACTCCAGTATTCTTGCCTGGAGAATCCCATGGGTAGAGCTGCCTGGCAGGCTACTGTCCGTGTGGTCACAAAGAGTTGGATATGACTGAGTGACTAACACTTTCACTTTTCACTTCTTTAGCTGGGCAGGAGAAAATGATACTGAATCTGGATTATTTAGTGATCTATTAATGATAAAACTGATCTTTATACTATTACAAGATCCTGAATGGCTTCTGAATCTCAAAGCAAGACTGAAATGTGTTTATTATAGTTTTGATGATAAGTGTTAATGTGATTATTTTCCTAATTAATTGGAAATTTACTTTCACTTTTCACTTCTTTAGCTGGGCAGGAGAAAATGATACTGAATCTGGATTATTTAGTGATCTATTAATGATAAAACTGATCTTTATACTATTACAAGATCCTGAATGGCTTCTGAATCTCAAAGCAAGACTGAAATGTGTTTATTATAGTTTTGATGATAAGTGTTAATGTGATTATTTTCCTAATTAATTGGAAATTGACCATCTGTCCTTGTTATAAAAGATATTGCTGCTAAGTCACTTCAATCGTGTCCGACTCTGTGTGACCGCATAGACGGCAGCCCACCAGGCTCCCCCATACCTGGGATTCTCCAGGCAAGAACAGTGGAGTGGGTTGCCATTTCCTTCTCCAATGCATGAAAGGAAAAGTGAAAGTGAAGCTATTACTAGATATAAAAGATAAATACATATAAAATATAAATATATAAAAGATATTACTAGACTTCATATTTAATTAACCCAAGAGTTACATTTCATAACCCTGTTGGAAGGCAGAATTTTTCTGCAACCCTTAAAGCATGTTTCATTTTTCTTCTTACTCTGATTGTAATTGAAGTTGTGCTAATACTTGAATTTTTATAAGTGACTCTTCATGTAATGTCTCCTTTTTATGTTTAAATTCTGAAATCCTAAAGCAGGTCAATGAAAAGTCAATACTGTTAGACTATTTCCTCATTAGTCTTGTTAATTTTATCTTATACATTTTTAAGGCAGTGTTAAACTATGATGGGGGGAAGGCAATAGCACCCCACCCCAGTACTCTTGCCTGGAAAATCCAATGGATGGAGTAGCCTGGTGGGCTGCAGTCCATGGGGTCGCTAACAGTCAGACAGACTGAGCGACTTCACTTTCACTTTTCTCTTTCATGCACTGGAGAAGGAAATGGCAACCCACTCCAGTATTCTTGCCTGGAGAATCCCAGGGATGGGGGAGCCTGGTGGGCTGCCGTCTATGGGGTCACACAGAGTTGGACACGACTGAAGTGACTTAGTAGCAGTAGCAAACTATGATGGGGCTTCCCTAACTCAGAAAAGAATCTGCTTGCAATGCAGGAAACCTGGGTTTGATCCCTGGGTCAGAAGGATCCCCTGGAGAAGGGAATGGCAACCCACTCCAGTGTTCTTGCCTGGAGAATTCCATGGACAGAGGAGCCGGCAGGTGTTGCGAAGAGTTGGACATGACTAAACGAATAACCCACACACGCACAAACTAGATGTAATAAATATTTAAGTGCTCACTTTTTGTTCTGTTATTGCTGTATTTGTCCCTTCAGTTTTGAGAAAAGCTAGTAAGTATACACTGTGGTCTGTATAAGGTGATGGTGTTAGTAGGAAGCACTGTAGTTCGTTGGGGAAAAGGGAAAAGAGAACATCCTTAGGATCCAAAGTAAAGTAATATCTGCTCAGATACTTGCTGAGCTTCCCTGGTGGCTCAGTTGGTAAAGAATCTAGACCCAGGGTTTGACCCCTGAGATTCCCTGGAGAAGGGGATGGCTACTCACTCCAGTATTCTTGCCTGGAGAATTCCATGGACAGAGGAGTCTGGTGGGCTACAGTCCATGGGTCACAAAAAGTTGGACAAACCTGAATGATTTTCATTTTCTCTTTCAGATTTGCTAGGTTTATGGCTGAAGCAAGTCACCTTAGCTGTTTGGATCCTATATATTGTATGAACATCAGCTCTATATTTTAATGATTTTGTCAGGGATTATACGGAATTATACGGACTATAGAGAATCTATGNCAAACCTGAATGATTTTCATTTTCTCTTTCAGATTTGCTAGGTTTATGGCTGAAGCAAGTCACCTTAGCCGTTTGGATCCTATATATTGTATGAACATCAGCTCTATATTTTAATGATTTTGTCAGGGATTATATGGAATTGTACGGACTATAAAGAATCTATGGAAAGGACTTCTCTGCTGGCCCAGTGGTTAAGACTTTACCTTCCAATGCAGAGAGTGCGGGTTCGATTCCTGGCTGGGGAACTAAGACCCCAAATGCCACACAGCCAAAACCCAGACAAAAAGCAGAAGCGCTACTGGAAAAATTTTAATACATTTTAAAAACATATAAACACATTAACAACATAAGAAAAGTATGAATTTCAGATTATATGGGATTTATGAGGGGCCTTTATATATAAATATTAGTAATTATTAGTATGTTTTGCAAGGTGTCAGACACGTTAAATCATTATGGGTTCCAGTTCTTGCTACTGGAAAAATTTTAATACATTTTAAAAACATATAAACACATTAACAACATAAGAAAAGTATGAATTTCAGATTATATGGGATTTATGAGGGGCCTTTATATATAAATATTAGTAATTATTAGTATGTTTTGCAAGGTGTCAGACACGTTAAATCATTATGGGTTCCAGTTCTCACAGTTGTCACTCCCTGGCTTTTCTCTCTCTCAGTTCATTCCCTTGCCATTTAAATACATGTACCCTTGCTTGAGTTGTTCAGCTTTGCATTTTCCCCTACCCTAGATCTCATGAAAAGTGAATTTGANGCACCCCACCCCAGTACTCTTGCCTGGAAAATCCAATGGATGGAGTAGCCTGGTGGGCTGCAGTCCATGGGGTCGCTAACAGTCAGACAGACTGAGCGACTTCACTTTCACTTTTCTCTTTCATGCACTGGAGAAGGAAATGGCAACCCACTCCAGTATTCTTGCCTGGAGAATCCCAGGGATGGGGGAGCCTGGTGGGCTGCCGTCTATGGGGTCACACAGAGTTGGACACGACTGAAGTGACTTAGTAGCAGTAGCAAACTATGATGGGGCTTCCCTAACTCAGAAAAGAATCTGCTTGCAATGCAGGAAACCTGGGTTTGATCCCTGGGTCAGAAGGATCCCCTGGAGAAGGGAATGGCAACCCACTCCAGTGTTCTTGCCTGGAGAATTCCATGGACAGAGGAGCCGGCAGGTGTTGCGAAGAGTTGGACATGACTAAACGAATAACCCACACACGCACAAACTAGATGTAATAAATATTTAAGTGCTCACTTTTTGTTCTGTTATTGCTGTATTTGTCCCTTCAGTTTTGAGAAAAGCTAGTAAGTATACACTGTGGTCTGTATAAGGTGATGGTGTTAGTAGGAAGCACTGTAGTTCGTTGGGGAAAAGGGAAAAGAGAACATCCTTAGGATCCAGAGTAAAGTAATATCTGCTCAGATACTTGCTGAGCTTCCCTGGTGGCTCAGTTGGTAAAGAATCTAGACCCAGGGTTTGACCCCTGAGATTCCCTGGAGAAGGGGATGGCTACTCACTCCAGTATTCTTGCCTGGAGAATTCCATGGACAGAGGAGTCTGGTGGGCTACAGTCCATGGGTCACAAAAAGTTGGACAAACCTGAATGATTTTCATTTTCTCTTTCAGATTTGCTAGGTTTATGGCTGAAGCAAGTCACCTTAGCTGTTTGGATCCTATATATTGTATGAACATCAGCTCTATATTTTAATGATTTTGTCAGGGATTATACGGAATTATACGGACTATAGAGAATCTATGGAAAGGACTTCTCTGCCGGCCCAGTGGTTAAGACTTTACCTTCCAATGCAGGGAGTGCGGGTTCGATTCCTGGCCAGGGAACTAAGACCCCAAATGCCACACAGCCAAAAACCAGACAAAAAGCAGAAGTGCTACTGGAAAAATTTTAATAAATTTTAAAAACATATAAACACATTAACAACATAAGAAAAGTATGAATTTCAGATTATATGGGATTTATGAGAGGCCTTTATATATAAATATTAGTAATTATTAGTATTTTTTGCAAGGTGTCAGACATGTTAAATCATTCCAGACAAAAAGCAGAAGTGCTACTGGAAAAATTTTAATAAATTTTAAAAACATATAAACACATTAACAACATAAGAAAAGTATGAATTTCAGATTATATGGGATTTATGAGAGGCCTTTATATATAAATATTAGTAATTATTAGTATTTTTTGCAAGGTGTCAGACATGTTAAATCATTATGGGTTCCAGTTCTCACAGCTGTCACTCCCTGGCTTTTCTCTCTCTCAGTTCATTCCATTGCCATTTAAATAAATGTACCCTTGCTTGAGTTGTTCAGCTTTGCATTTTCCCCTACCCTAGATCTCATGAAAAGTGAATTTGAGATTTGCATGCATAATTTTCCAGCATCTAGGGGAGCCTTACTGAGCTAAGCAGGTGACTACAGATATTGGCACCTGGAGTGAGGCAGCAGATGTTAGTCAAGCTGTAAGATAGTTATCAGGACTTAANATGTACCCTTGCTTGAGTTGTTCAGCTTTGCATTTTCCCCTACCCTAGATCTCATGAAAAGTGAATTTGAGATTTGCATGCATAATTTTCCAGCATCTAGGGGAGCCTTACTGAGCTAAGCAGGTGACTACAGATATTGGCACCTGGAGTGAGGCAGCAGATGTTAGTCAAGCTGTAAGACAGTTATCAGGACTTAACTTTGTACTTTTCCAACTGAAATGACACAGCGCTCCATAGTTTCTTTTTTATAAAGCAAAATGTCATGTGTCCTTTTCACTGCTGATTTTCTCATGGAGGACCAAGCACACAGGCCTCATTTTTGTTCCCCTGGGTTAAGAGTGTGCTGAACAAGGCAGGGCGTCTTTATTTCTGGCCCTCTGCAAAGAACAGACAACCTGTAACTTCTCAGGTTTTCAATTGACTGCCTTCAATCTGCTAAAGGGGAAAGAGCAACAAATCAATGTGGCAAGAAGTTCACATGGAAGTGTCTGCCAATTATTAGAATTTTAACTCAAAATGAAATATCTGTACATAAATATCAAGGTAAAAATATAGTACTGATGAATCTGGAAAATAAGTCTTCATCTATATAGACATTTATGTATATAATTGAAGAACATAATTTGTGTATATATATTATACATACCAGAGAAGGCAATGGCACCCCACTCCAGTACTCTTGCCTGGAAAATGCTATGGATGGTGGATCCTGGTGGGCTGCAGTCCATGAGGTCGCTAGGAGTCAGATATGACTGAGTGACTTCACTTTCACTTTTCACTTTCACGTACTGGAGAAGGAAATTGTGACTTACTCCAGTGTTCTTGCCTGGAGAATCCCAGGGACGAGGGAGCATGGTGGGCTGCCATCTCTGGGGTTGCACAGAGTCGGACATGACTGAAGCGATTTAGCATAGCATAGCATTATACACACACATATGCGTATTTATTCTTATGACAAAGCTTTATGATTCAGATCAATTTTTCTCATGGAATTTTAAAAATATGTGTAGTATTCTATGCTAGAGTTTATTTTTATGAAATATTTTATGTAAAATTTATTTTTATGTAATATTTCAGCCCATGTGTAATCACAGCCCAACTGTGATTAGACACAATCTATAGCCACACTGCCTAGGTCCTGTCTCTTATACACATCTAGATGTGTATAAGAGACAGGGAGAAGGAAATGACAACCCACTCTAGTGTTGCCTGGAGAATCCCAGGGATGGCGGAGCCTTGTAGGCTGCCGTCTATGGGGTCGCACAGAGTCGGACCTGTCTCTTATACACATCTTTGTGACTTTCAAATTTCAAATATTTTTCTGTCTTCATTCTGAAGATTGATTTGAAANGTCTGATTGCATGGCTGTTTGCAAAGAGCCACTCATTAGCAGTAGAATTCTAGGTACGTTTTAGTACTTTAGGTTCCCTATCCGTAAAGTAGAAATAATAATCATGCTTCATAGAACTGTTGTGAGGATTAAATAAGTGTATACCTACATATACATGTACGCATATTACTTAGAATAGTCAGCATTTAGTAAATGCTATATATTGTTTGGGCTTCCCTGGTGACTCAGCTGGTAAAGAATTCCCCTGCAGTGTGGGAGACCTGGGGTCAGTCCCTGGTTTGGTAAGATCCCCTGAAGAAGGGAAAGGCTACCCACTCCAGTATTCTGGCATGGAGAATTCCATGGACTGTATAGTCCATGGGGTCACAAAGAGACACAACTGAGTGACTTTCACTTTTACTCCATATATTTAATAAACAAGTAAAATCACATTTCTATAAAAAGGCAGAGAAAATATCGTATATATTTCAGTGGTAGTTGTTTTTATAGTCTTCTAAATTAAGGTATGCCATTTTCAAAAAATCAAATGATACAATGATAAGATGTATAGTAATTCAATATAGAGGGCCAGGAATAGAACAAGAGTTCTACTCTATTTACTGTCTTTCTTCATTTAGAAGTCTTAGCGGTAAATGAACTAGAACAGTTTTCCTCCTAACCCTTTTACCTTTAGAAGTGTAATGATGCCAAAAGGCCATTTATAAGACTCACAACATTGTATTAATAGAATTAGCAGAAATCCTAGATACCGAATAGTTCACTCAATGTCTTTATTTGGGGGCTTAGAGGACTGAGGCTGAGAAAATCAAATGCCTTTCTCAAGGTCAGGTAGCTATGTAATTTCAAAGACATGCTTACTAAGTTCTAGTGTAGTGCCTTTTCAACTACAGCAGCATACTTGAAACTTACTCATGGTGATCCAGTGAAGAACAAAATCTGCTCCTCTTTTGAGTTAGCACTCAGTAAGCCATATGGGTTGTATAACTTTTTGTTTTGATATACTTTCACATTTACCAAAAAGTTATAAGCATAGTATTAGGAATTCCTAACACCCTTAACCCCAAGTCACCAATTGTTTACATTCTGTTTCATTTATCATTCTTTCTCTATGTGTTCGAGTGTGTATACATACACATATATGTGTGTATGTTTACGATTATTTCTGAATTGTTTGAAAATAAATTGAAGACATCTTATACCTTTTAAAATACTTGATTGGTATTTCCTAAAAACAAGTCACATAACTGCATTAATAACAATTGTCAATGATCAAAATGAGAACATTTAAATTTGATAAAATAATATCTAATCCAGAGTTTACATTTAATTTTTAATCAATTTTCCTAATAATGTGCTCTCTCTCTCTGTATTTTGTTTTGACTCAGAATTCAAGCCAGGCTCAAGCACTGTGTTGAGTTATCATGTCTAATTAGAACAGCATAGATTGTGCATAAATTTCAAGTGTACAGTTCATGAGTTTAGACAGATGTCTACACCCATGTAACTCATATCCTATAAAGATATGTCATTTCTATCACCTTAGAAAGTCTCTGTGCCCCTTCCCATCCCCTCCAGAGTAGTCATTTTTCTGATTTCTATCACCATAGACTGGCTTGGCCTATTCTAGAACTTTATATGGAATCATGGAGTGTATATTCCTGTATCTGGTTTCATTTGCTCATTATAATAACTATGAAATTCATCTATGTTATTATGTATATGTATAGTTTTCTCTTGTTATTGCTAATGGTATTTCACCATATGATTTCTTTATCTACTCACTTTTTGATGAGCATCAGGTTATTTCTAATTGAGGCTAACATAAATAAAACAGTTTTAAGCATTTTTGTACAAATAGTTTTGTGAGCGTATGGATTTCAGTTCTCTTGGTTAAGCTTTAGTGATCAGAATTGGTAAATTGTAGATAAAATTATGTTTAACTTTATAAGAAATTGCCAAACTTTCTATCAAATTGGTGGTTTTATTTATACTCTTACCAGCAATGTCTGAAAATTCTGGTTTTTCAGAGATATGGCTCCATATCCTGACCAACATTTGGTGTCACCAGCTGTCTTCAAGTGTAGCCATTCAAATGTTTATGTAATGATATTTCATTTGATTTTAGTACACATTTCTTTGATAACTAACGGTGATGGGACTTTTCTGTGAGACTATTGGAGATCTGTATATCTTCTTTTGTAAAGGGTCTATTTAATTTATTTTCATTTTCTAAGTTTTTTGGTCTGCTTGTTAGTGAGTTATAGAAATCCTTATATATAATGGATGTATGTATTTCAGCAGATATATTTTTGTAAAAATTTTCAAACAGTATCTGGCTTGTCTCTTCTTTTTATAAATGATGTCTTGATGAGAAGAAGGTTTTACTTTTAATCATTTCTAAATTATACATTTTTATGGTTGTTATTTTTATATGCTTTCTTAAAAAAACTTCAATCTCAGGTTGTGAATTTATTCTCCTGTGTTTTCTTCTAGAAGTGTTAGCTTTTAAATTTAGGCCTAATATTCCTTTTGAATTAAGTTTTGTGTATAATACGAAGCAGGGAAAGCGCTTTGTTGTAAGTCTAGATTTTTATTATTTTAAAGAAACGTTTCCCATATGTATTATCATTAAATGCTTTTTGGATATTAAGAAAAACTTTTTGGGGTACTGTGCTGTGCTTAGTTGGGCTTCCCTAGTGGCTCACTTGGTAAAGAATGTTTTTTGGATATTAAGAAAAACTTTTTGGTGTAGAAGTGATTAAAACCAACTCAAGCTAGAGTTCAGTTCAGTTCAGTCACTCAGTTGTTTCCGACTCTTTGTGACCCCGTGGACTTCAGCACTCCAGGCTTCCCTGTCCTTCAAGCTAGAGTAGGTAAATAGGAATTTATTTGCTTACTTTGCTGGGAAGACTAAGACATATCTCATAGGATTAAAGGAAGATACACAAGGGCCAAGACTTCAGGAGCTGGATTAGGATGGGTATTCCAGGGCTCTCTCTAGGCTTTTCCCACATCTGCTTATCTCTGCATCATTTCATTGTGAAGACCACTGTCTTCTAAGGCCAGGGGAGATAAATGATTTCAGCCTCATTCATCCCGGATGCTCATGATTCCAGTGTCACTAAAGTTGTTCTAAAGAAGAACTTGACTTGCCAGTGCTTTAGTCACACGCCCCCTTCCTGGGGTGGTCACTGTTGCTAGGGAGCTCAGGACCTAGGCATAGTCAAGTCTAGGCCACCATGTGGCCGTGGGATGGTGCTGCTGTCTGAGACAACGTGGAATGAGGGACAGAGGGCTTCCCAAGGAGGCTTCTGGACATTCCAAATATCATATGACCCACCAAGATTCCTACTTTTAAAAATGGCTTTTTGCAATGTATAAAATGAAAATTAACTTTTAAAAATGGCTTTTTATATATGATATTCATTTATCTTTCATGAAACCCAAACATATTCAGGTGCAGTAAAGCTAGATTTCTATTCTACTCATCTAAAACTGAAGTGTGAATTAATTAGATACTTTGAAGAACTAAAATGTGTGCAAATTATATGAGACTAATGGTATCTCCTGGAAGAGTAAAATTTAATACATCAAGATCCATCATGATGTGAATGATGCTGAACAAAGTGGAAGAGCAGTCAGATATCTTCATTTTGACATCTCCCCAATTTCCTCAAATTAAAATGAAAAAGTTAGATTGTTAATACCTCAATAAAATAAACCACTGGGAGAGAAACTGTTGTTCAGTGATTAGGGCAAGATTTATACACGTAGAGTCCCCAGTATTTTTCCAGAACTTTAAAGCTCTAGGTTGATGTTCAATCCACAGGATTACTTGACCAAAAAAAAAAAAAAACAACAACAAAAAAAGTGGTTCTTACTGGAAATCATTAAGCACCTCAAGGCTTGCATTTGAAGAAAAAACCTTGAGAGTTCATTATAGACTGACTATATCAGCCAAAGTTGCCTACTTGTATAATATTTTCTTTGAAGTGTGATTAAATTAAAAGCTGGCCCCCATAGAGAGCCTTGATATGATAATGCAGTCGACAGCATATCTGATTTTCCTGGGTTGACTTCATTAAATAAGTCTGACATCAAAAGTATTTTTTAGACAGGCTTTTCTCTAAGTATAAAAATGTGGCCATCAGGAGACAGAGATGGAGGAACTCTGCCCAGAGGTTATTTCCCTATTTTGAGAGGAAGACCCAGCTGGGGCATCCTCCTCGCCTTAGCCTGTCTTTCTCAGCATCCCATTTGCTTCAGCTTTCTCTCTTTACTCTGCCCACTGTGTATGAAAGCTCACCTCTACTGCAGCCATTGTTCCCCCATCCTCTAGATTTATAATCCCATTACTTTTTAGATTTAGAGGGAAAGTTTCTTTTCTTTGTTCCCTGAGACTGTTTTTCAAAATAAAGTTTTACTAATGAAAACTGAACTAGGAGTAAGGGAGGGGAAAGACACACAAAATCCTAAAAATTGAGTTGTTTATAAAATTTGCTTTCTGATCCTTTATTTAAGAGTCTTGTCAAAGATGGAGTTAGTTAATATAAAACAAAGGACATTCAACTCCTATTTTCTGTTTCCTGCTTAGATCTGTTTGCTTTGTTTTTGTGGCCATATGATGCAATACTACTTGCCATATTAGAACTCTCATCTCAGAGCACTCTAAGTATTTTCCATTAAAAGAAGTTGACTTCCTTGCTTGTTTCCACAGCATGTTTACTAAAATTGGAATGCTACGTGCCCCTTGCAAATTTGTGAGGTGTTTAGTATTTTTATGTAATGTATAGCATGGTGATGAGAGCTGATAATACTGTATTACATATTTGAAAGTATCCAGGAGAGTGGATATTAATAGTTCTTATCACAAGAAACATAAATTTGCAACTATATTTTGAGGTTGATGTTAACTTGATTTCTTACAGTGATCATTTTGCAGTCTTTACAAATACTGATTTTGTACACCAGAGACGAATATGTTATATCAATTAGACCTCAATTAAAAAAGAAAAATTAAGTTGATTTTCTTATTTTTTCTCATTTCAAATGGCAGTCTCTCTCGGGGAACACCTGAGTAACTATATTTTGAGGTTGATGTTAACTTGATTTCTTACAGTGATCATTTTGCAGTCTTTACAAATACTGATTTTGTACACCAGAGACGAATATGTTATATCAATTAGACCTCAATTAAAAAAGAAAAATTAAGTTGATTTTCTTATTTTTTCTCATTTCAAATGGCAGTCTCTCTCGGGGAACACCTGAGTTTCTATTTTCTGTTGGAGGGATATTATCAGTTCTTGGTTTATTTATAGAATCAAAGTAACAAAGAGTCTCTCTCTCCTTTTTGTATGTGATTGATTGGTTGTGACTGTATAGAGTGCTGAATTGAGAAAGCATCTGGAAGTGCATCTAGGTTCCTCAGGAAGAGAATTGTGACTAATTAATAATGTCTTTCATGAGCTTAAGAGTAGCAATATAGTTGCCATGTATCCGCCTTTTCTCTTGGTTCTATCAGTGGTAAAGCATTTGTTTTGATATTTGTTTCTACTCACCCTTGGGAATTCCAGTGGTTCTCTCTCTTTTTTTTTTTTCCTTCTAATTCCTTGGAGACTGATGTGTCAGTAGGAACATATCTAAATATATATTAGAATATTTTTCTCCCAATTGAATGAAAACCTCCATAAGAGATAGCAGATTCTCTCTACAAAGTATGTCATTAAACATACAACAAACACAAAGTAAATATTGAAACTTTTTTTCAAGTGAATATGGAAACATTGAAGCTTAAAATATAAAATATAGATTGACATTCTGATCCACACCAACAGGTACATAATTTTCTATTTTTGTCTGTTCTCTGTTGTTTTGGATAATTTAATTTCAAATGAATCAAGGAGCAGGATGTTTAGTGTTTCTTCAGGTAAATAACTGCACATTTACAAAATTATTACTGCTAAATTTTTCCCAGGTGCGCTCTTCTGGTGACTATTTTAAACTTTGTATTCATGACTGTTGTACATTATTCAATTCCCCTGCTTTCTTCACACTTAGACTCTTCAGTTTTGTTTTTCTTTTTTTTAATTTTATTTTACTTTACAGTACTCTATTGGTTTTGGCATACATTGACATGAACCTGCCACGGGTGTACACGAACTCCCAAACATGAACCCCCCTCCCTCCCCCCACCCCACATCATCCCTCCGGATCATCCCCATACACCAGCCCCAAGCATCCTGCATCCTGCATCGAACATAGAATGGCGATTCGTTTCTTACATGATAGTATACATATTTCAATGCTATTCTCCCAAATCATCCCACCCTCTCCCTCTCCCTCAGAGTCCAAAAGCCCACTGTATACATCTGTGTCTCTTTTGCTGTCTTGCATACAGGGTCCTCATTACCATCTTTCTAAATTCCATATATATGTGTTAGTATACTGTATTGGTGTTTTTCTTTCTGGCTTACTTCACTCTGTATAAT
>SJYX01011756.1:121574-141906 GCA_006410675.1 Oreotragus oreotragus
CACACACACACACACACACACACACACACAAAGTCCTTTTCATCATAGAGGATTGGAATACAAAAGTAATGTACATGTACATTGTAAATAGCATGTGTAGATGTGTATATTCATATGTATGTATTTGTAGGTATGCACATGTGTATACATGTGTATGCACACGTGTGTGAGCACATGCATATATGCGCGTATGTGAGTATATGCACATCATATGTTTATTCTGTGTGTTGTGTGAACCATTACCAATAGAAAGGTTATATGCCAGCATTTAGGCATGCTGTTGTTTAATCCCTATGTCCAACTCTTTGCGATAACATGGACTGAGCCTGCCAGGTTTCCTCTGCCCATGGAGTTTTCCAGGCAAGAATACCGAAGTGTGTTGCTATTTCCAGGGAATCTTCCCAACCCAGGGATCGAACCCATATCTCCTGCATTGGCAGGCATGTTCTTTACCACTGCATCACCAGGGAAGCCCAGCATTTAGGCATACAGCTCAATAAAATGTACTACCACTTGACAAACCAGCATGTTAGCAACAGCTACAAGACATTTTTTTTTAATAAGAAAGGTTAGAATTCAGATAAATATTGGTCCTCTGTAGTTATACTTCATGTAGAGTGCAAACACATTCATTTTACAAAGGTATTAGGTTCCAATATCAACACAAATGGTGACAACTGGATGTGAACAAAACAACTCTCAAAAGTCACACAAATCACTCACAAATTGCAGTACTTTACCTACTTTGCCAGTTTTATATCTGTTTTTTTTTTTTTTTCCTCATAGCAATGGAACAGATCCCTATTTTTTTGAACAACAGCGGGGAGTTTGTGTTGAGCAGCCATGTGGTGTGAAATTTATGTATGCAGAGGCTCTGGGATCACGCGTGCACTGTGACCCACTCTCCCCACCAGAGCTCAGGGAGCTGACACTTGCTGTGAAAATGCACCTCCTGTCTGTCCCACACATGTGGGAGTACGTGTTCTCTCTTCTCCTCTAGCTTCCTTCTCTTCTGCTATTCTCTTGTGTTCCTGAGCTAGTCTCCTAGGTAAATTCAAACACATTGCAACTCTATATTATAGATATGGCATTCTACTTATAAACATCTTTGTACATATATGTACATTCATATATATACATATATATTCTTTGTTGAAACAAAGTTACAAATATAAATACCTATGTGTGTGGCTATTGCCATCTAGAAAATTCTGTTAAGAGCAAGGAATTCATCTCTGATTACTTCATATAATATTTTCATGTGTTCCTAGTTCATCTGATTGCAAAAAGAGCTGTATGAGTAGATACACAAACCAGTTCCACTGCTGGAAAATAATTTAAAGCTGTGATCCATCAAATGAGGGGATTTTTTTAAGCCCCAGTGTGGTACAGTAGCTATCATTAAGGTTGTAAAGATACAAGTTAACTTAATTATGTTTTTGTCTTAGTTTAGGGTAACCATTTATTTATATTATTGTTATGTTACTTTGCTAAACACTGAGGTCATTGGTCCTACTGGAAATCTCATGTACTACTCAGCTGCCATAGCCTGACCACAAGGAAAATACTTTCCCAGTGCAGATTCAGTTAAACATTCTCTCAGAATCCGAGTGAGTGAACCATACGTTCCTTCATGCAAAACCAGAATTGATTACATGTATTTCCTGCCAAGGAAAAGGAAGTTTTGAATTTCTTCAGTAAGGGCAATTTCAGGTTCACTTCAGTTTGATGATTTTGACATTGTGTTTAAGTACAATTTTCATGCTAATGGAAGTCTCCTGTGTTGGGGGGGGTGGGGGTGGGGGTGGGAAATTAAGTTCTTAAAGTAGACCATATTCTTTAAGGCATTAAATGCAAATTTACAACTTTCTGAAATACTCTTTGTAGGAATTCTATTGTGATTGTTACGTGGCTTCACTCCTTGACTGGACAGTTGTTTACTGAATAGCAAGTAAGCACTGGATATATTGCAGTGAGAAGAAGGAAGTGCTTGAATTGGTGAAGTTTATGGGATCCTGAAGGGGTGATCAGCAGTAATCAGCTGAAGAAACAGCAATCTAGAGAAGCGTCAGGAAGACAGAAGACAGGGTTCAGGGAGAGACAATAACAAAGAGGAAGTGTTAGTCTTTCAGTCGTGTCCAACTCTGCGACCCCCATGGACTGTATCCCACCAGGCGCCTCTGCCCATGGGATTCTCCAGGCAAGAACACTGGGGTGGGGAGCCATTCCCTTTTCCGGGCTCTTCCCTACCCAGGGATCAGATCCAGGTCTCCTGCATTGCAGGCAGATTCCTTACCATCTGAGCCACCTGAGAAGCCGAGAATAACAAGGAAGCTGATTTGCTAGGTGATTAGTAATGACATTTGGAGGAAGCAGGTTTCAGGCTGAGACTTAAAGGATGAGAAGAGATGGACCATGTAAACTTAAGAGAATGAGGCAGAGCAGCCTAGATGGAGATCAGCAATCATTAAAACTCAAGGCATTAAAGGAGCTTCTGTGTTTTCAGAAATGAAAGTAAGCTGGTGTTACTATACTGTTCAGAGCTTTAAAATGTGTGTGTTATGGGGGGGAAGTGTGAAGGAGGTAGAATGAGATTAGATTACATCGGTAAACATGTGCCAGATGATTCAGAACCTTCTATACCATGTTTATGACTCCGGATTTTAAAAGAAGTACAGTAGGAATGAGTCAAAATTTTCCATGTAGAGAATCATTGTCTGATTTAATTTTTCAGAGCTCACTTTGGCTATTTTGTGGAGAAGGAAATGTGTGAGCATGTGCCTACGTGTTCATGTTTGTGGTTAAAAATGGAAGCAATGAGACTAGTTGCTGGGCTATTAGAATCATCTAATCAAAGATGGCTTGGGTCATAGAGCAGAGATGGAGATGGAATCAACTGGATAGATTTGAAATATCTTTTGGATATATAACTTTCTGAATTTACAGATACATTTGAAGTTCAGGGTGAAGAGGAATCAGGAATCTAAAATGATCACTTTTTTTTTTCCTATCTGGGCAAGTCATGGTAGCCTTTACTAAGATCAGGTTTTGGGCAAGATCAGGTTTCAGAAGGAGATCATGTTCACTTTTAGATATCTAGCACCAAGCCTATTGCAAAATTTATTAATTCATCAAACATTGATTGAGCTTTACCATATGTCAGATGTTATACTAAGTATTAAGGATATCTGGTGTCCTTATGCTTATGGAATTACAGAGATGGTAGATTTCAGAGTGCAAGAAGGGACCCTAACTGGAAATCATCCAGTCCAACATCCTTATTTTAAAGATGAAGGGTAGAGTTTGAAGCTTTTGATTTTTGCAGAAATATCAAGACTCCTCTATAAAAATTATGGTTAAATTAGTAAAACTTAACTTCATTCAATCAAAATAACTGTGGTATTATTTTCCCTTAGGGATATGATACAATCTGTTTTCATTTCTGTTTTAATGATTGTTACAATTAGTACCATTGAAATACTTTCTGATGCAATCTGAAGTCATGAAAATGTGGGCACTGTAGCCAGGGGTTCAGTGAGAGATGCTATCATTGGTTTGACTAGGCTTATAAACAACATATGCAAGAAGAATAAACCACATTCAAATGTGCACACATTTTTTACTAAGGATTAATAGGAGACAAATGTGGAATTGGGCACTTCTATTTTTTTATATTATTGATGGTAGGTTGCTAATTATCTTGCATTTCAGAGATTTTTCAAATTAAACAGAAAGCATTAACATGAAAGGAAAGAAATAAAGGGCTGGAAAGAAAAAAAAAAAACTTGTTGTGCAGTGAATTCTAGATTTTTATGTGTGCCTGTGGGTGTGTGTGTGTTGAAATGTTTGTTTTAAAGACTTATTCAATGTGTACGTTATGATATTTGGTTAAAGAATTAATAGGTGATGATGAAATAGCAAGCTGTGTAGATGTGAACGGTTTAAATGCCAGGAAATGAAAAAAGATTATTTAGGGTGGTCTAAATATGCATTGCCGTTGTTCAGTCACTAAGTCATGTTCAGCTCTTTGTGACCCTGTGGACTGCAGCATGCCAGGCTTCCCCTGCCTTTCACTATCTCCTGAAGTTGGCTCAGATTCATGTGCATTGAGTCAGTGATGCTATCTAATCATCTCATCCTCTGCCACCCTCTTCTCTTTTTGCCTTCAGTCTTTTCCAGCATCAGTCTTTTCCAGTGAGTCGGCTCTTCGTATCAGGTGGCTTAAGTATTAGAGCTTCAGCGTCAGTCCTTCCAATGAATACTCAGGGTTGATTTCATTTAGGATTGACTGGCTTGATCTCCTTGCAGTCCAAGAACTCTCAACAGTCTCCTTCAGCACCACAATTTGAAAACATCCATTCTTAGGCACTCAGCCTTCTTTACGGTTCATCTCTCACATTCGTACATGACTACTGGAAAAACCAGAGCTTTGACTATACAAACCTTTGCTGGCAAAGTGATATCTCTGCTTTTTAACATGCTGTATATGTCTGTTGTAGCTTTCCTTCCAAGGAGCTTACTTATTATCTATATTAAGTTACAGCATTCATTGTTCATTTAGAGTGAGGTTTACTTGGCTCTTTATACTAGGTCAAATACTATGAAAGAAAAGGGATGAAAGATCCTGTCCTAAGGGCAGAACAAACTGGAAGCATCAGGCATGATCCAGGCTGCTCACACAACATGCACACACATGATGGGAGACTGTTTCTTGCCGGGAGTGGTGATTGCCAAGGGAAAGCCCTATGGAGCAAAGGAAGTTTCAAGATGTTTTGTAGAGATGAGAGCCTGTTCATCTGGAAGGTGTTTCTGGATAAGAAAGGGAAAAGTGGGTACTAAATGAAACAGATGGCAATCTAATGACCTACATGAGGCTTAAAAGTAGTTTGAGGAGATGAAGATAGAAAGCAAAGCTGGAACTAGATTGGAATACATATGGAAGAGGCAGAACTCCTTAGAGGATGGTTGCAATGATCAAAATAAGAAGTATTTAGAACCAGAGCTCTTCTTCATCCCCTGTAACTGGAATGGCAGGACTGAATTCAAAGATATAATTATATATTAGTATATGTATATTATGTATATGATTGCTAGTTGTAATTATAATTAATAAACATTAGTATGATGTTATGTATTACACATATTTTATTGGGGGGCGGAGAGAGGCTCAAGAGGGAGGGGATATATGCATGTTGAGTGTTGGTTATTCAGTTGTGTCTGACTCTTTGTGACCCCATGGGCTGTAGCCTGCACCAAGCTCCTCTGTCCATGGAATTCTCCAGGCAAGAATCCTGAAGTGGGATTCCCTTCTCCCAGGGATCCTCCCGACCCAGGGATTGAATCCAGGTCTCCTGCACTGCAGGTGGATTCTTTACTGTCTGAGCCCCCCAGAGAGGCATACACAAAGCTGATTCATGTTGTTGTACGGAAGAAACTAACACAACATTGCAAACCAGTTGTACTCCAATTAAAAATAAATAAAATGGGAAGAAAAAGGAAAGAAACCAGGACAGGGCAGGTGTTGAGGCCTGGCCACTACTGGGCAGGGAAGACAGAGTGCACAGGGATGAGTAGCAGCCGGCACCCCAGGGGCAGGTGCTGCTCCATGAGCACATGCGGGGAGACGTGGTCAGTGCCTGCCTTGGCATCAGCAGCTTCAGGTCCTCTGACCTCACATCTTGGGGCCAGCATGGGCAGCGTATACCTCCAGGTCATCACAGAGATGCTGGAAATATTCGTCCGGGCATTTCCCCACCATATCCATAGCCTTCTCCTCCATGGGCATCTTAGCATAGAAGCTAAAGTTTTTCTCATAGTTTTTCAGTTATAGAGGTCCAATGATGGAAGGGTTGATCCTTGTACCTTCAAGGAAGAAATGTAGGTAGTTGAGGGCTGACAATTGAAACTTCGTGGAGTATACAAGACTTGTGTATATACTAATTAATTGAAAAATTCGTGGTGAAAATAAAGACTAGATAGAAAGACAACTTGTTTTCTGGAATTAAGCTGAAAAAATAGAAGCTTTGGCATGCATATGCCAGCACAGAATTATTCTCTGTTTTATTAATTAACCTGTATCCTTATATCCTTAAGAAAGACACAAGAGACAGAGTGCAGTTTTCACTTCATGAAAAATGTTTAGGAATAAACATTAGCAAAAGCCTGCAGGAAGCCTCTGGGACAGGAAAATGTCTTTCGTTCTTAACTACTTTTCCCTGGCTCTTCCAGAAAACCAACTTCTTACTGTGACAGCTTAGCATCTCACCTGTAGATTAATATTGGCCCTAAGATAAACTCATATGCTTGATATGCACAGTGTGTGTGGCCTTGTGTTCCTTCCCGCATAACCTTGAAATTTTCTTCATCATGCCGTTGACTGGAACATACCACCACTCCAGAAGTCTGAAGGAGTCTCACTGGCCAAGCCAGGCTATTTTTCATTTGTTTGCATTCTTGCTCAACTTTTTCAGCTGCACTAATTCTTGACCAGCCAAAGAAACTCTCAAGGGGATGCTCTGGGAGAGGGAGGCAGAGACAGCTTGAGAAATTCTCACATATGTAAAACAAATGTCTTCCATTGAGGTTTTTAAAATAGTCCCTCTAAACTTTAACATGTGTCAGACTAAGTTTGCTCAAATAATCACAGGCTTGCACTAGCAGGCTCCAATCAGTGCACACCAGACATGGAGGCCCATTATCACGAGAGTCCTGGCTTTTTTTTTTTTTTTTTTTTTAGGTGGTTTTTAGTTTGTCTTCAAATATTGCTTCTTGTGACCGTGGTGTAGTGGTGAGCATAGCTGCCTCCTCCAACTTCTTAACACATCATGTCTGGAACTTTCCTATTCTTTAATTCTACTTTGGAAAAAAGAATATTATCACATAGTAGACTAGCTCATTTAGGGAAGACACGAGGAAGTCTGTCCAAGTTTCCTCCAGGAATTAGTGGTGAGCATAGCTGCCTCCTCCAACTTCTTAACACATCATGTCTGGAACTTTCCTATTCTTTAATTCTACTTTGGAAAAAAGAATATTATCACATAGTAGACTAGCTCATTTAGGGAAGACACGAGGAAGTCTGTCCAAGTTTCCTCCAGGAATATTGTTGTTACATTTGTGATTTGCTTCTAGAAGTTTGGAATGTGAGTTGAGGTACATTTTTCACTATTCCTTCAGTTGTTTTTTTTTTTTTTTAAGGGACAGGTAATTTAAGAGGGGGTTGGCTGTATCAGTTCAGTTCAGTTCAGTTAGGTCGCTCAGTTATGTCCAACTCTTTGCGACCCCATGATTCGCAGCACGCTAAACCTCCCTGTTCATCACCAACTCCCGGAGTTCACTCATACTCACATCCATCGAGTCAGTGATGCCATCCAGCTATCTCATTCACATGTATACCTGTGGCGGATTCATGTTGATGTATGGCAAAACCGATACAATATTGTAAAGTAATTAATCTCCAATTAAAATAAATAAATTTATATTTAAAAAAAGAACCAACCCTATGTTGAAATTATATACAAAAGTTATCTCTGGATGTGTCATAAACTTATACTTAAAGCTAAAACATAAAGCTTCTAGAAAAAATACTGAAAAGATCCTCTGTGACTTTGAGGTAGGCAAAGAAGTCCTAGAGAGGACACAACACTAAGTATAAGAAAAAACAAAGGATTATACTTCAGTAAAAAAGTAACAACTTGGGCTCTTCAAAAGACCGTCAAGAATTAAAAATTTGTCAACATTCTAGCCAATTGTTTCAAGAACATGTCCAACATCAGTAATCATCAAGAAACTAATAATTAAAAGGGGAAGAGGGTAGGGATAAATTAGGATTTTAGAATTAACACATACACACTTATATGTATGAACTAGATAACTAACAAGGACCTACTGCATAGCACAGGAAACCATACCCAGCATCTTATAACAACTTGTAATGAAAAATAACCTGAAAAAGAATATAAGTGCGTGTGTGTGTCACACTTTGTGTGTCAAATTGAATCACTTTGCTGTATATCAGAAACTAACACAACACTATAAATCAACTATGTGTGTGAGTGTGTGTGAAAGTCGCTCAGTCCTGTCCAACTCTTTGCAATCCCATGGACTATACAGTCCATGGAATTCTCCAGGCCAGAATATTGGAGTGGGGAGCCTTTCCCTTCTCCAGGGGATCTTCCCAACCCAGGGATCGAACTCAGGTCTCCCACATTGCAGGGGGATTCTATACCAGCTGAACCACAGGGAAGCCCATACCCAAAAAAAAAAAAAAAAAAAAACACAATTTAAAAATGATTCAAACAAACAAAATATACAGTGTTACCACTGAAATACTAGAATAGCTGTTGTTAAAAAGATTGAGAACTTCAAGTGTTGGCAAGCAAGTGGAACAACCAGAGTTTTCATGCAGTGTTGGTGAGAGACAAAACAGTGCAATCACTGTCGGAAATTATTTTGCAATCTCATACAATGTATGTATGTGTGTTTGTGTGTGTGTGTGTGTGTATATATATATATATATATATATATATATATACATGGTTAACCTTATTTACATTTTATATATATTTATAAAATACACACACACATTCACACTTGAAAGCCCAGCAATCCTGCTTCATATAAAGAGAATGCATATCTGCATATATCTAGCACATGAATATTCATAGCAGTCTGCTCATAATAAGCTAACCCTGAAGACAATCCAGATGTCCATGTACAAGATACAGGACTATTAAATTGTGAGATATTGATACAATGGAACATTACTCAACAAGAAAAAATGAACTACTGACAAATGCAGCAACATGGATAACTTTCAAGACTATACTGAACCTTAAGAAGGAAGAATGCACACTCTTTGAACCTTTGATTCTCTCCTAATCCGACATCTACTGCAGGCACCTACTTTTTCCTCCAAGTGTTCTTACTGACTTGTCTCATGTGACTGTTGACCAGTGCCATTTTCTTGATACATTTTCCCCTTGAATTTGTAATTCTGCAGTCAGTGTAGAAACTTACAGTTACCATTTTGATCAGTGATCCACAGTGAGCACAAGATGAGCACCAAAATGTGCTGGACATTAGGAACATTTCTCTATACTAAGTAGCATTACAGTATAAAAAGATATATATTTTTGTTTCCAAGGTTTCTGGTTGAAATATTAACTATATAGTAAAGGCTTATTACAGAGTGACATACTCAGGAATTAAGAATGCAAGAGATGACCAGGGCATCTAGGAAAGGGTGCAGAGCTTCCAAGCGCTCTGGGAGCACCCCATTCTCCCCAGATCTCCTTGAGCTACGGGTAAGGATGCAATCTGAACCCAGTTTCTCTGTGCACTAATATCAAGGTTTCATTACAGACACAGTTGATTAAATCAGCAAGGCCACTGGCAACTGATTCAACCTCCAGTCCCTCTTCTCAAATGTGTGTGGGGTAGTAAGGAAGAAAGGGGCCAGAAAGTTCCTATCCTCTAATTACAAGCTGGTTCCCCTGGCAACCAGCCTCTGTCAAGTTTCCTACTTCAAAAAGTCACTTTATATTACAAAAGATGCCTTTCCAGTGAAGAAGGAATTCATAGGGCCTGGACTCCATCTTAGGCCTGTTCATGCTGATCATGCTCGGCCACCTTTCCAATGGACTCTGAACTCTGTTTAGTGTCTATGAAAACAACAACAGAAGGATAAGACCCCCTCCAGACAGGGGAACCTTGAAGATCATATCTAGGTTACTCATCGCCTAAGAGAAAACATACACTAATCATCCCTTCCTCCAGACAGGCCATAAATTTTTCTGTATCTATTGGAGTGTAACCTCGGGTTTATTGATTATTGGCTGTTTGACCGTTTGAGCACATGAGCACATAGCACGTGAATGATGCGGTTATCGGGACTGTATTTTCTTAGTTTATGTAAGTCTCAAGGAATTTGGAATGGAGGGCTCAGACATGTACACATGGGGTATAAAAGATTTTCACAAATGCTCCTTCGCTAAGAGGAGACTCTGCCTTGGGCCCACCAGTGTAATAAACTGCACTCCACTATCTGCCTTGTCCTTCTGAGTGAGCTCGTTTACCGGAATGTGTGGCTACAACACCAGGTCTTCTCACTTAAGATATTCCACAGTGGATATAGGGTCTCTGGCCAGAAACAGGTAAGATGACCAACTATATAAATATATTTATTCATTGTAAATAAATTGTAATATATTTATTGTAAATAAAAAAATATTGTAAATCATAAAATCACACAAATTCTACCCATTTTACTCTGCTCGTTTACCGGAATGTGTGGCTACAACACCAGGTCTTCTCACTTAAGATATTCCACAGTGGATATAGGGTCTCTGGCCAGAAACAGGTAAGATGACCAACTATATAAATATATTTATTCATTGTAAATAAATTGTAATATATTTATTGTAAATAAAAAAATATTGTAAATCATAAAATCACACAAATTCTACCCATTTTACTCTTTACTTTATTTTACTTTACAATACTATATTGGTTTTGCCATACATCAACATGAATCCACCACAGGTGTACATGAGTTCCCAATCCTGAACCCCCCTCCCACCTCCCTCCCCATACCATCTCTCTGGGTCATTCCAGTCCACCAGCCCCAAGCATCCTGTAACCTGCATTGAACCTAGACTGGCGAAACGTTTCTTACATATTATACATGTTTCAATGCCATTTTTCCAAATCATCCCACCCTCTCCCTCTCCCACAGAGTTCAAAAGTCTGTACTATACACCTATGTCTCTTTTGCTGTCTCACATACAGGGTTATCATTACCATCTTTCTAAAGTCCTTATATATGTGTTAATATACTGTATTGGTGTTTTTCTTTCTGGCTTACTTCACGCTATATAATCTACCCATTTTAAAATATATTCCTTTTTTTCTTTCTTTCTTTTCAAGCTTTGGAAATGTTGTTTCCTATATCTGTATATCCTTCTCCTAGATTAAAACCCCTCCTTCACTGAATCCCCACCATATCTTACTTGTGTTTTACATTTCAGCTAACATGGTCCTTCCACTGAGACTACCCATGATCTCTGTCGGCTCCTAAAGCATTATCTATTTGCCTTATCACAGCATTTCTCCAATCCTATGGAGATTGTGTATTTAATTAGCTGTAACTCTGTCCTCTATCCCTTGTCCTCCATCTAAGTGTAGGTCTCAGATAGTAATACAGACTACAGGTAATAGCAACAAACTGGCCAAGTCTGTATTGTTTCTCATTTATCACCTGGTTAGTTTTTGCTTCACACACACACACACACACACACACACACACACACAGAGTCTGCTCATTTTACTCAAAGAGAAACAATTTGGCTTATTGCACCTCATTCCAAATACTTATCACCTCATCTAATTCAATTAAATGGCTTTTAATTATTACAATGATTTTTTCTACCAGATTTTCTTTATATAGATATGATATAATTTTCAATCTTTCGCTAATTTCAGAATACTAGCTTCTACACAGTCATGTCTCCTCTTGAAGTCCATTTCAAAACAACTGCATGTAACAGAAATGTCATTTGCCTCAGCCTATCAAATATGTTCCATCGTCATACAATTCTTTGGGCTTTCCTGGTGGCTCAGCTGGTAAAGAAACCATCCACAATGTGGGAGACCTGAGTTCAATCCCTGGGTTGGGAAGATACCCTGGAGAAGTGAATAGCTACACACTCGAGCATTCTGGCCCAGGGAATTCCAAGGACTGTATAGACCATGGGGTCGCAAGAGTCAAACACGACTGAGCAACTTTCACTTCACTCACACAGTTCCTTAACACACCCCTTTTCCACCAGATCTTGGATGGATAAAAATACAACATCTAGTTTTTTGACTTATAGGAAGGAAAACTTAGATTATGTGGACATATGGATGACACCTAATTCAACACTCACATAAATTTCTCCATTTAAAACATTCACATGCCTAAACAGTCACAACTAAATTCTATTATGTAGTCATACTACTGTTTCTATTTTATAGTCAGATCTTATACAATGAGTGCATTGCTGTATGTGAATCAAATTTCTAAAAAATCAAATTCCTTAAATTTTCTGAAGGAAATTAAGGAAAAAAATTCTCTAGTAATAGACATTCAACTCTCCTAAAAGTTTTTAAAGCAAGCTCTTGGTTCTTACTTAAACAATTCATATTCTGCAGTATCTCTAACATATCAGTGTTTAATGGTTGCTTTTTGACAACTTCACATTAAAACTGGACATTTATGAAACCTTTGACTTCTTACTTTAAAACTCCAAATGAATTATGCTACTCTGAAATCTGCCTCTTTATCTTTCTCATAATATAGGGACAATACCACCTGCCTTTTTGGATATAATGTAAGGACATGATCCATAGTGTGTGTTCAAGAAAAACAATTATTACTCTAGTCATCCCCCCTTTCTCAAAATGAACAGGATTCTCCTTCATCCTCTGCTGAGTTTCTGTCACATAGGCTCTGTCTCCTGAGTTGCATCAGGGCTTGTCATTTTCTGACATACAGTGAACCTGCTAAAAATAACTATAATTGAGAGAAAACACATTCTGTTTTTCTATTAGAAGAGTAAAATCTATATTAAAAAAGTAAAATCTAATATTCAATTATTAGAAGGAAATGAGCATCAATTGTGCAATTCTGATAACAGTGTATAATACTGACCATTCTGCTTCAAAGAATAACTATTAAGCTTCAGAACCTATAGAAAACATTTGAATAAGGCCACACTGCTGAGTTCTCCAGTTCTGACAACATGTGAACTCTGCTAAACTATCAAATTTTAAACACACACTCCCTCAAGACACAAGAGAGGGGCTATGGTTGTTCTTCCTTCCTAGAAGAATTTGGCAACTTAAACAGTTCTCCTTAAAAGAAAAAAAAAGGGGAGAGAAAAATGTCTCAACAAATCACAGAAACTTCTCCAATCTTTATTTTAGATCAAAAAAAAAAAAAACTGCCATATTCCCCTACTCTGGCCCCCTCATCCCCAAACTTCCTCAGAAACAACAGTGAGGGTAAGACATTCTGAAAAGTTAGGCTTTCTCAATAATCCTTAACCCAATTCTGTACTAAGGTAGTTTCACTAAGTTAGGGTTGGGGTGGAGAGTACTAACAAAATGTGGTCCACTGGAGAAGGGGATGGCAAACCACTTCAGTATTCTTGCCTTGAGAACCACATGAACAGTATGAAAAGGCAAAAAGATAGGACACTGAAAGATGAACTCCTCAGGTCAGGAGGTGTCCAATATGCTACTGGAGATCAGTGGAGAACTAACTCCAGAAAGACTGAAGGGACAGAGCCAAAGCAAAAACAATACCCAGTTGTGGAGATGACTGGAGATGGAAGTAAAGTCCAATTGTGTAAAGAGGAATATTGCATCAGTTTAGTTCAGTCGCTCAGTCGTGTCCAACTCTGCGACCCCATTAATCGCAGCACACCAGACCTCCCGTCCATCACCAACTCCCGGAGTTCACTCAGACTCACGTCCATCGAGTCAGTGATGACATCCAGCCATCTCATCCTCTGTCGTCCCCTTCTCCTCCTGCCCACAAATCCTCCCAGCATCAGAGTCTTTGCCAATGAGTCAACTCTTCACATGAAGTGGCCAAAGTACTGATGTTTCAGCTTCAGTATTATTCCCTCCAAATAAATCCCAAGGCTGATCTCCTTCAGAATGGACTAGTTGGATCTCCTTGCAGTTCAAGGGACTCTCAAGAGACTTCTCCAACACCACAGTTCAAAAGCATCAATTCTTTGGCGCTGAGCTTTCTTCACAGTCCAACTCTCACATCCATACATGACCACAGGAAAAACCATAGCCTTGACTAGACGGACTTTTGTTGGCAAAGTAATGTTTCTGCTTTTGAATATTCCATCTAGGTTGGTCATAACTTTTCTTCCAAAGAGTAAGTGTCTTTTAATTTCATGGCTGAAATCACCATCTGCAGTGATTTTGGAGCCCCTCAAAATAAAGTCTGACACTGTTTCCACTGTTTCCACATCTATTTCCCATGAAGTGATGGGACCGGATGCCATGATCTTCATTTTCTGAATGTTGAGCTTTAAGCCAACTTTTTCACTCTCCTCTTTCACTTTCATCAAGATGCTTTTTAGTTTCTCTTCACTTTCTGCTATAAGGGTGGTGTCATCAGCATATCTGAGGTTATTGATATTTCTCCCGGCAATCTTGATTCCAGCTTGTGTTTCTTCCAGTCCAGCGTTTCTCATGATGTACTCTGTTCTAGGTTGGTCATAACTTTCCTTCCAAGGAGTAAGCGTCTTTTAATTTCATGGCTGCAGTCACCATCTGCAGTGATTTTGGAGCCCCCCAAAATAAAGTCTGACACTGTTTCTACTGTTTCCCCATCTATTTCCCATGAAGTGATGGGTTCAGATGCCATGATCTTTGTTTTCTGAATGTTGAGCTTTAAGCCAACTTTTTCACTCTCCACTTTGATTTTCATCAAGAGGCTTTTTAGTTCCTCTTCACTTTCTGCCATAAGGGTGGTGTCATCAGCATATCTGAGGTTATTGATATTTCTCCCAGCAATCTTGATTCCAGCTTGTGCTTCTTCCAGCCCAGCGTTTCTCATGATGTACTCTGCATAGAAGTTAAATAAGCAGGGTGACAGTATACAACCTTGACGTACTCCTTTTCCTATTTGGACCCAGTCTGTTGTTCCATGTGCAGTTCTAACTGTTGCTTCCTGACCTGCATACAGGCTTCTCAAGAGGCTATATCAGAGCACCTTATTTTTGTTGTTTTTTGTTTGCTATATAGGGAAGTCCGTCAGCTTGATAATGGAGGAGAACAATGACTCCATGGAGAACTCCCCGCAAGGCCCAGGGAGGAACAATGCTGTGAAGTGTGGGTGGTTGAGGAAGCAAGGAGGCTTTGTCAAGACTTGGCATACCCGTTGGTTTGTGCTCAAGGGTGATCAGCTCTATTACTTCAAAGATGAAGATGAAACCAAGCCCTTGGTAAGTAGGAGAAAATAAAAGGCACTGTAGTGCTTAGTAGCCTAAGAGTCGTGGGGTTTGCGAGAAACTGTTGGAGACTGATGTCATCTCCTTCTCCCTGGTCTCCTTCAGTTCACTGGCAGCTTTCACACTTTTACTCATGGTTTACTTTGGTTCAGGAGGATAAACTTGCTAACAGAGGCCCAGAGGCAAATTATACTTGTTGAATATTAATTTTGACTTAAATATCTGAGTTCCAGAGATCTCATAAATAAATTAATAAGAATATCTTGGAGAGGTACTCAAAAAAATAAAGAGAATATTTCATATTGGTATCATGACAGTTATAGGGCGTTTTCATACTTGTTACTGATCTCATCATAGTGAACCAGTAGGGGACATGGGGGTTATCATATGCAAATATTAATGGACCTCTGTTAGAAGATATATCTATTGTAGCCAAAGCATCTTTCCTTTTCTCAGAAGCAAGTTGAAAGATCTGAAGGAAAACTGTAAGTGCAACTTTAATTTATGAGACTGTCAATATCTGTTCTCGGGGGCCTCTCTGCTTTAACTCATATAAAATATGGATGTAGTGCTAAACCCAGACAATGTTGATACATCCAACCAGCACAGACAACATAATCCCCCAGGAATAGTTTCTGTGTTTCTTGGTGGTTTCTTAGTGGTCTTTTAGTTGCTTGTTTACTTCTCATTTCCTCAGCCACAGATCTCTGGGTTGCAATTAGAGAGGAAAAATTCTCCATCCTTCCCTGTAGCTACAACAAGCTTTCTTAGCTGTGATCATTGCTTATCAGTTGATGAAAGAAGATG
The DNA here is from genome assembly GCA_006410675.1 of Oreotragus oreotragus. NCBI lineage: Eukaryota > Metazoa > Chordata > Mammalia > Artiodactyla > Bovidae > Oreotragus > Oreotragus oreotragus. The sequence goes on from SJYX01011756.1 coordinate 137,396, forward strand.
GGAATGGAGGCATTCCCTCTGTGTTTTTCCTTCATCTACATCTGTAAAATACATAAGTAACAGAAAAAATGTTTTAGAGTAGTTTACATAAATATCCTTAACGGTATGTTCTTGGGGCTATTTTCCTTGTATTAAAATTTGAGAACTTAATTAGGAAGTTGGATCAAGGCTCTGCTTTAGTATTTTAAATTCCTCAGACATAATTTAACAAACTTCTCATTAGTCTAACTGAATTATTAATACATAAAAGTAGCAATGAAATTACATTCTCCACTCATTTTTTGAAATTTCTATTTTTTAGCATACTTTTACCAAGGCCAAGCATTGACTAAGAATTGGTATATATATGTTATGAAATGCTTAAAATAATCCTGCAAGGTAGGATTAGCCTCATGTATGAAGAAATCAATGCTTAGATATAAAGCATATTACCCAGAGTTAGATAGTGGTGCCATGTTTGCCTCTAGTTAAGTCCAAATTCATATGCTCTCATTCAAACATCTCATAAATAAGTTAATGAGAATATCCCATATTTATGTCATGATAGCTATAAGGCATTTCCATAAGGACAGGGAAGTCTGGCATACTGCAGTCCATGGGGTCACAAAGAGTTGGACATGACTGAGCAACTGAACCACAGCAATGACATTCCTTTCATCATAGCCAAACAGTGGGGAATGTGGGAGTTATTATTACAAATGAGGAAACTGTGGCTGAGATAAGCACCATCATATAGAGATCAGAGGCAAAGGAGTCTTTTGTTTCTTATCTTATACTCTAGCGTTCTTTTCTCATTGTACCTTGTGTGCCATGTTTGCCTCTAGTTAAGTCCAAATTCATATGCTCTCATTCAAACATCTCATAAATAAGTTAATGAGAATATCCCATATTTATGTCATGATAGCTATAAGGCATTTCCATAAGGACAGGGAAGTCTGGCATACTGCAGTCCATGGGGTCACAAAGAGTTGGACATGACTGAGCAACTGAACCACAGCAATGACATTCCTTTCATCATAGCCAAACAGTGGGGAATGTGGGAGTTATTATTACAAATGAGGAAACTGTGGCTGAGATAAGCACCATCATATAGAGATCAGAGGCAAAGGAGTCTTTTGTTTCTTATCTTATACTCTAGCGTTCTTTTCTCATTGTACCTTGGTTTTTTTTTTTGTTTGTTTGTTTTTTTATTTTTTATTTGTTTTTTTTTTAATTTTTTTTGTCTTTTTATTTTATTTGTACCTTGTTTTATACTATGTGATACAGAAAGATATTATCTTGAACATAAAATTATTTTTACCAAACTCAGGTTAATGTGAAAAAAAGTAGCACATGGGGCATTCGTTATGGAAACTTTGATATGGAGGACCATGTTGAATACAGAAGGAGAAGGATGAGTAACAGTCAATATTTTATCCTATGGACTTTTGTTCTGGCATATTTTGGATGGGCTGGGTCGTTAACCAGAATGAGTACCAATTAAATAATTAATTAGGTCTCATCTAGAATCTCCAACACCACAGTTCAAAAGCATCAATTCTTTGGCGCTCAGCTTTCTTCACAGTCCAGCTCTCACATCTATACATGACCACTGGGAAAACCATAGCCTTGACTAGGTTTAAATGGAGATTTAAACGGAGGTTTTAGGAGCTGAGGGACTGGAGAACTGGAAGCAGACTAAACAATTGTTCTGACTCTGGTGAGCTCAACGTACCTTCTAGTAATGAAGACTAGCTACAGTAGGTCAAGATTGAGCTCAATGTTTCTAAAGTTTGAGAACTTGCAGATGTCAGAGAATATGTACAGGAACCCCGTAAACTGTTCAAAGAGGACATTATCAAATTGCCTTGGTTATTGTCCTCTGTGGGGTTTCTCAGAAGATCGACAGAGTCACAGTATTCTGGGCAATGTAGTTATTTTGATAAAAAGTTGGAAATTTAAATAAGAAATGCAAAAACTTCTGAAATTGCCTCAAAGTGAAAATTAATTTAATTCATAGTATTTCTAAGAGAAGCAGTATTTTGCTATTAGTATGTTACTAGTGTTTGTAGACATAATATGTGAAACTACAAAATAGAGTAATATAGATAAGAAAATGCTAATTCTTATACAAATGAAACATAGATTACCATTATTCCTCCATAAAAATTTTTTCATATTTTTCTTCCTAATTATTATTTGTTAAAGATTTGCTGTTAATAAAGTATGATAATTTTGGATGAATACTTTGAATTATTATTCATTTTTGGACCATCTTTCATGTAAGCGCCAGGAATTTTGACATTGTAATTTTAAATTTTAATATTTTGCACTGATGTTTAGACATGTACACACAGAATCAGATGAAAACAACAATGTCTATGTCAGAGGACAGTTTATAATTTGAAAGGACTGTGTATTTGTCCATGAATGGATTAATTCCTTACTTTAAAGTGAATTTTTAAAATCAGAAATAGATGCCTGCCTGACATATTGTAAGTGCAAGGCACATTTTTGAATGAGTTGGTGAGTCAATAAATGATATCTATAGCCAAGCAGGGTTGGGCCAGGACCAGGTGCTGCAACATGGACTATTCTCAGCTTAATATATCAAAATCATAACCTCTTTTTCAAACAATGAGGTTTAAATCACATTTTAAAAATCCTATAGTGACATATCATAGAGAAACTCAAAAAAATTCAATAAGTAGCGATTGAAAACCTTGGGAAAATGTTAAAACAGGGAAAAAATGTCATAAAACTCTTCACTTTATAGATAAAGGATGCATGTGTGTTTGTGTGTGTGTGTGTATGTGAGACAGAGAGAGAGAGAGTGTATGTATCAGCCAAGAGATACTATTGGTGAGTAGCAAATAACAAACTGAAAATCAAATTTCCCTGCTCCTGATCCAATGTTTCTTCAGCTTAGCCTTTTGCCTGCTCACAAATCCTCAGCTTTTCTTTAGATTTGTTTTCAGTCAGAAGGACTGTTTTAAATATGGGCACCTCCAAGCCTAAGAATGCCCTTGGCCTTTGTATGTTTTTTGCTGAGGGCTATTTCAATAATACTGGAGAAAACATCACTAATGAAATGAAAAAATTTACTCTTCTGAGCATTCCTAACCAGCTGAAAATTTTCTATAAACTTCATCTGAATTAGTTTTCCTCTTTCTTAATAGTATTTCTAAAATGAAAGTACTAAAATCCTTGAAGTATGTGTCCCTTCTATCCTAGAAAAAGCCTATCAATTTATTTTAGTGAAACTTTCTCTGAGTTTCTCAACTCAATAAAGAGAGTCAAGCTTCATCATTATCCTTGTTATTAAAAACTACACATCTGTTGGGGGAAACATGTAAATAGAATTATAATTGTGACAGACTAACATGCAAGCGTGAAGTACTCAGAAAGCACAGATATAATTAGTGCCAGGGAGTGAGTGATGACTGGCTAGAGGAGTCGAGGAGGCTGTGCAAAGCAGGAAATGACCCTTACCTAGGATGTTGAAGATTGGTGGGAATTTTCCAGGTTCCTAAACTGGAAAGAGGAGTTCAGAGCAGAAGAAAGACTTGGAGTTATAGAATAGGTATCTAATTCTTAATGGAAATTCATTTTCAAGAGTTCTAGAGGCTGGAAGTCCAAGATCAAGATGCTTCTGGTGCTGATTTCTGGTGAAGCCTGTCTTCTTGGCTTGTAGAAAACTACTTCTCTCTGTCTTCACACGACCTTTGCTTTGTGCACTGACAGTGAGAAAGCTCAGGTGTCCTGTCCTCTTCCAAGGACACGAGTCCTCTCAGATTACCCCCATCCTTATGGCATCATCTACCTTGATTATCTCCTTGTGAAAGTGACCATACAGATGGAAGGAAAACTTAATTGAGAAAAGTACATTCATTAACATAGGTTTTCAACATATTCAGTGTTATGGATTGAATTGTGCCCCCCCTCCATAATTCACATTAAAGTCCTAGCCACATGGAGGATTAAGACTTTAATGTAAATGGTGGCGGGTGGAGGGGCGGGCACAATTCAATCCATAACACCTAATATGTTGAAAACCTCTGTTAATGAGTATACCTTTCTCAATTAAGTTTTTTTCTATCTGTACAGTCAATTTTCATGTCTACTAGAACCTAGTATATCTGATTTCATTATAGACTTAATCACTTAACATTGATGTACCGTGTTCTTATTCAGGTTGCACCTTGCTTCCTAAATATTCCACAATCTGGGCAAGTCTGAGAACTTAGAAAGTCTCTAAACTGACCCTTGTATTTTCTTCTTGAGCAAAAGGCGCAAGCCCCTCTAGGTTCTCCTTTCTCTGGGGACAGTACCTTTTTGTAAATGAGACTTTCCAGCCTGTAGCCAGGGTTCCCCTGGAGTTTTACCTCAAAGTGTAAGTGTTTTATATTTAAAATACATCAAGCTAAAATCTTTGGTATGCTATAGTTTTAAGATGAAACTTTAGTCCATCTTGGCCCAAACTCACTCCAGAAACTCCAATGTTTGCAATTATCATGGAAACAGATTTTATT
>SJYX01011757.1:0-12752 GCA_006410675.1 Oreotragus oreotragus
AGGGTTAGGGAGAAGTTAGGGTTAGTTGGGTTAGTTGTGGTGTGCAGGCTTCTCATTGCAGTGGTTTCTCCTGATTGTGGAGGACAGGCTCTAGGGTGTGCTGGCTTCAGTAGTTGTGGCCTGTGGGCTCAGTGGTTGCAGCTCCTGGCCTGGTGCACAGGCTCAGTTGTTGTGGTTCATGGATTTAGTTGCTCCATAGAATGTGGGATCTTCCTGAAGCAGAGATTGAAACCATGTCCCCTGCATTGGCAGGTAAATCCTTACCACTTAGCCACCAGGGAAACCCTGATAATGTTTCTTAGTCTTGGCAGTATTGATGGTTTGGGCCACGTAGTTTTGTGTTTTGGATTTACAGCAGCGTGAATGCTGTCCTGTGCATTGTAGCATGGATGTTTAGCAGCATCCCTAGCCTGTGTACCTGTATACTAGAGGAATCTCCTATGTTGTGATTACCAGAAATTGTTTCTAGACATTTCCTGGATGTCCCCTTGGCCTTCTGATTGAAAACCACTGGTTATGGTCTGACGTTACAGAAATGCACTTTCATAGTTTTCCCCAGGACATACTGAAGACAAAGCAGTTAGTTCATAAAACCAACGTGGGTAGCATATTCAGTTTGGCACATTTTGAATTTCTTTTAGTGTTTACATCAACCCTCATCTGAAAAGACCTACTGATTTAATTTTTTATGTTAGTCATTTCCATATTCTCTGTGTATGGTAACCACTTGTGGAAGTCCCCCAGTTAATACCAACCAAATCTGGATTGCTGCTTTAAATTGAAATTTTTTTTTCCTGGTAGTTATTTGATTCTGCAGTGGTTGAACAAAAGTAAATAAAGTTTGAGGTTTCACTTTAAGATCTGAGTTTATAAAATAATTCTAACAGTAAGTTTTACTGATTTTTCTCTAAAATTATTCCCTTTGAAGTTGTTTCAGTGAAGTGTTGATCGACCAGATAATATGTGGATATAATGTAAAGTTAATACATAATGCTGACTTTATGGGCTTTTATATTTTGTAAAGCTGTCAGGATCTCATAGTGTTAACAGACAAAATGTAGCTTCATTCTTGAGTGTGTTGTAACTTGTGCCAAATGTTTTGAGAGAGACTTTTTGTGAATCACAATGTATGTTTAAATTGTAATTTCTAATTTATGCTGCTCTTTTCTGTGTTACAGTCATATGGTTGATGATATGCTCAGTGCAGATGATGTCAGTTGTAGTAGCTCCCAGGTCAGTGCAAAATCAGAAAAAAATATGGCTGATTTTGATGGTGAAGAATCTGGGTGTGAAGAGGAGCTAGTTCAGATTAATTCACATGCAGAGCTAACATCTCATCTCCAACAACATCTTCCCAATTTAGCATCTATTTACCATGAACATCTTAGTCAAGGTAAGGTTCTGTATTAAATAAAATGTATTCCTTTATTTAAAATGAATATAACATATTGTTAAAAAGGATCAACAGTTGATGTTTTTATACTTCATTGTTTTTGCCAAATAACTTTCATATTACAGTTTTTTTTAAAATAAAGAAATGAGATTATTATGAATGGCCCATCATGAATATGAAGGCTAGAGTTCCACCAAGAGATATTTAATAAGAAAAGGAAATTTAAAAATACGTTAAATTATAGCTTTGTATTTGAGAAAATATATGGCTATATTGAGCTTCCCTGGTGGCTTAGATGGTAAAACCGTGTGCCTACAATGCGGGAGACCCAGGTTCAATCCCTGGGTCAAGAAGATCTCCTGGGGGAGGAAATGGCATTCCAATCCAGTATTCTTGCCTGGAAAATCCCATGGATAGAGTAATCTGGTATGCTACAGTCCATGGGGTTGCAAAGAGTCGGACACGACTAAGCAACTTCACTTTCACTATGGCTATATTAGATTTTATATTCCACAAGCTTAAGACTTAAAAGTAGGCGATTACACAGAATTTCATATTGTATGGTTCCATTTATATCAAATAACTAAGATATGTGGTTAGTGGTTCCCTGTAGCTAGGGGAAATAAGGGGGGAGGTGACTGATAAAGGGTAAGGTGTCTCTTTTGTCTGGGGTGATAAAAATGTTCAAAAAATGATGTTCTAGTCACTTTAAAATTAATCTTAAAAAAAGTAATAGGACACGACCAAAGTTGAATGAATGGAGATTAGAGGACATTTAAGAATAGTGGAAAATGAAGGAAGAAAGGGAGAAGTTAGGAGGGAAAACAGTTATAGAACTGGCAGTGTTTGGGTCAGTATTCAACTTCTTGCTTGGTTACACACCATCAACACTTGCTAACCTAGGAAAAATAGGTTTTGGGATGCCAGTAAATGATAAGCTAAGTACAACCTGATAGATTAGGTATATGCTGTTAATGCCATGATTAGACTTACAGATGCAATTTGTGAATCTTGGAAACAACTTTCTGATTTCAGATGTTACTTGCACAGGATTTAGATAAGGTTATTTCAGGATTTGGGGACATGGGGGATGTGGGAGGCATGCCTCATACATAGGCTGCAGGATCTCAGTTACCTATCCAGGGACCAAACCTGGGCTCTCAGCAGTGAGAATGCAGAGTCCTAATCACTGGACAGCTAGGGAATTCCCTGTTCTGACATTTTTGTTGTTGTGTTATTGTGGTTGTTGAGAAATGGATGGGTTAAGATTGAGCTCAGTTGAATTAGATACCATATTTATTAAATTTTTTGCCATTCTTCTATTATAAAGAATTCTTCCAACACAGAAAGACAAAAGATTTAAAAATGGGTGAAAGATATGAGTAGTTAATTTTGTTTATACATAAATGAAGATATAGAAATGGTCAGTAAATACATGAAAAGAACTGAATATTGATAGTCATCTGGGAAATGCAAATTAAAACCACAATGAGATACTTCTACTCACTTGGGATGGGTAAAAAATTAAGGACTTAATGCTATCAAATGTTGCTAAAGACGGAGAGCAACTACAACTCTCATACAATGCTGTCAAGGAGCATAAAATAGTACAGCCAGTTTAGAGGACTGTTTTATCAGTTTCTTACAAAGCTAAATTTGTACTTACCGTGTGACCCTGGAATTCCTATTCTACATATTTTACCCAAAATAAATGAGAACATATGTCCACAAAAAGAGTTGTACATGAATGATAACTGGTTCATTTATGAACCTCAACTGGAATTAACTGGTAGATAAACAAATTGTTGTATATATTCACACAGTGGAACAAAAAGGAAACAGCTACTGATACATTCAACACCATAGATGAATGTAAAAAACATTCTAAGTGAATAAAGCTAGACAGAAGAGTACATGCTGTATATTATTTATGTGCACTTCTAAAATTTCTTAAAGTGATTTGCAATGGTTGATGTCTACTCAGTGGTTGGTGGTGGGGACTGATTGTAAAAGGACAGAAGAGAACTTTTGGGGGTGATAGAAGTATTCTGTATCTGATTTTATATTTACATTGTATTTTAATAAGATTAATTTTAAAAAGCAAATACCAGAACAGACAAACCAAAAAAAAAAAACCACCCAAACTTAAAAAGTCAAGCTACAAACTGGGAGAATACTTGCAAATCATATATCTATGGCTTGTATCCAGACCATGTAAGAACTTTTACCTTACAACTCAGTAGTAAGACAACCTAATTAAAAATTAGGAGTTGATTTATTTCACCATAGTAGGTACACAAGTGGCTTAATAAGCACATGAAAAGATGCTTAGCATCATTAGTCATTAGAGAAATTCAAATAAAAAACAGATGTAAAAAAATAAATACAAAAAAAAATAAAAATTAAAAAAAATAAAAATAAAAAAAATAAAAAGAAGGACCATAGCTATATATCGGGGAGAATTTGGAGGAACAGTAACTGGTGGTACAACCGCTTTGGAAAACAATTTGACAGTTTCTTCAAATTTTAAACATATATGTGTTTATGTGTTTACCTTATGATTCCACAGTTCTAAATATTTACCCAAAAGAAAAGAAAGCATATGTGTACAAAGACTGGTTGCATCAATGTTAATAATGGTAGCACTGTTCACATTAGACAAAATTGGAAACTTCAGATTTTCATTAATTGATATATAAGCAAAATAATATTTTCATATGATGGACTTATTCTGTAATTATTCTGTAATTAAAAGGACCACACTACTGATAGGTACTTCAGCTTGGACAAATCTCTAAAAACATTGTGCTAAGTGAACAAAGTCAGACATAAGACTGTACATGCATATTGTATAAATTCATTTATATGAAATTTCTAGAAAGTGCTAATTTGTGGGAATAGAAAACAGACTAGGGCTTGGGAATGGGCTCAGGGATTAAATATAATTAGGTATGAAGGAATGTTTTAAGGTGGTAAAAGTGTTTTAAAACTCTATTCTAGTGATGGTTGCATAATTCTCATTTTATGAAATCAATGTATGTGTACAGTTTAAGAGGAAAATTTCATGTAAAGCTGTTCAGAAAAAAGCAATTTTGCTTAATATAACAGAGCTAGGGAGAATTATTTACTAGAATTTGTGCATTTAATTGAATGTTTTGAATAAATTGTCTGCCTACAATATGGAAGAGCCGGGTTCAATCCCTGGGTTGGGAAGATCTCTTGGAGAAAGAAATGGCAACCCACCCCAGTACTCTTGCCTGGAAAATCCCATGGACGGAGGAGCCGGGTAGGCTACAGTCCATGGGGTCACAAAGAGTCGGACATGACTGTGCTACTTAACTTTCACTTTCTCAATTCAAAAAAGTGTTTAGATATAAGACACTTAACAGAGTTACGTCTCATGCCTATATAGTTAATTCAGTTAGTGTTCGTTGCTCAGTCGTGTCTAACTCTTTGCAACCCATGGACTATAGCCCGCCAGGCTCCTCTCTCCATGGAATTCTCCAGGCGAGAATATTGGAGTGGGTAGCCATACCCTTCTTCAGGGGATCTTTCTGACCCAGGGATCAAACCCTCTCCTGTATTGAGGCAGACTCTTTACCATCTGAGTCATGCCTATATAGTTAATTCAGTTAGTGTTCGTTGCTCAGTCGTGTCTAACTCTTTGCAACCCATGGACTATAGCCCGCCAGGCTCCTCTCTCCATGGAATTCTCCAGGCGAGAATATTGGAGTGGGTAGCCATACCCTTCTTCAGGGGATCTTTCTGACCCAGGGATCAAACCCTCTCCTGTATTGAGGCAGACTCTTTACCATCTGAGCCATCAATAGTAATTTTTATGTTTAATTTGGGTTTCAGATATTTGTATACAGTTCTCTTGACATGAAGAAAACATTTAATAATAATACTTAATAGAGCAGAGGCTATGAAATAGTGAAGAGACTCTGAAAACTCTTCACTTTAGTAGTATCAAACTAAACAATACTATTCTCTCACTTATAAAGCAACTATTGTAATAATCTTGTTTTTATCTTGCGATGTAAGAAAAGATTTATCGTTATACTTCACTTTGAATTTGTTGTTTTTATGAATGCTGTAATTCACTTTACAATTTCAGTCAGCTGTGTTCCTCTATAGTGTGGTATATTTTGCCCCTCAGGACCTGCAGTTCATAAACATCAATTCAGCAGTAATGCTGTGACAGACATTAATTTGGATAACGTTTGCAAGAAAGGAAACACTTTGTTGTGGGATATAGTCCAGGATGATGATGCAGTAAGTCATTTAATAAAGCCAAAAGACTACAAAATTACAGCAGAATGCAGTCAGTATAAGTAGTAACTTAATGTATGTACATTCTTTTTTGTAGGTTAATCTTTCTGAAGGATTAATAAATGAAGCAGAGAAACTTCTCTGTTCCTTAGTATGTTGGTTTACAGATAGACAGATTCGAATGAGATTCATCGAAGGTTGCCTTGAAAATTTAGGAAACAACAGGTAAATAGGAATTGAAAGGTTTTTACATGCTAATCATATTCATAATTAATATACCATTATTAGCCTTAAATTTTTTTTTAAGTAGTTGTGATTTTTGTATTAAACTCTTTCCCCCCACAGTGTTCATATGTTATCACTTGGTCTTGGTTATTTCAACACTTTTTGGCACTCTTCATTAGATCCCCTCTAACAGAAATAAGGGAATAATAATACTGTCTCCTTGATTTTGGGAATGATGGTGATTATTTTCAGATTGAAGTCAAATATTCTTGAGCTATTATATATAAAGGAAGCTAAATAGGATAAGTAAAATTAAATAACTAAGCTGAAATACATACATTTTGATGATGGCATTTTTCTTCCATCTGAGTGGATTTTTTGACTTCTGTAGTGCATAGAGAATTAGATTAGTGTTTTTTATCTGGTTTGAATTCTGCTGTATATTTGTATACTTCTTATTGGGGCTCAGATTATTACAAATTTCTCAATTTTCAGTTCTGCTTATTGATACAGTTTCCAGTTTCCCTTGTCTTATACTGCTTTGATAATATTGTTTCATTCTCTTTCATAGTGAATTCAGTTATTAATTGAACATACTAACGTTTTCATCTTACCTCTGCTCAGGCTCAATATAGATGTCTAATTTTATTGAATATTAAACTATGTAAAAAATATTTTTTGACCTAATTGAATTAGAAAAAAATATATTCGATATTTTATTTTCTACTTTTGGTCTTTAAAGGTCTATAATTTGAACAATCACAGTAGAAAAATTGCTTATTCATGCAGGTATAAGAAACTACTAATAGGTCCCTGTTAGTGGATCAGTAGCCTCATTCAACATGTATTTACAAGGAACACTTTTAATGGGTGGATGATATTTCATAATTTATATATGTATTACAGAAGTTAATTTTAAAATGTTAATTGTCTTTTAATAGTCTTCTTGAAGCTATTGAACAGGTTTTTAAGTTGTATCAATTGTTATTCCCCATATGTGCATCTGCAGATTGTATGGCCCAGCAATTCCACTGCAAAGTATGTGCCTTACAATAATACATCCAGATGGTCACCAAAAGACACATTCAAGGTTGCATAAAAACATTATTCAAAATAACTATTCTTGTACTGCTGTCCACATGCCAAAAACAGAATAAGAAGGAAAAATTAAATTGTGAACTGTTTGTTCAATAAAATGTTTATCAGTAGCAATGAAAGAATTACAACTACAAGGAATGGTGTGGTTGAATCTCACAAACATAATGTTGAGTGAAGGAAGCCATATGTAAAAAGGCTTATTTCTATTATTCTTGTTATGTAGAGTTTAAAAACAAAAAAGCTATTTGATAGTTGGGATAATGTTTACTCTTGGGTTGTCAGTGACTGGAAAGGGGGCTCTTCCCAAGGCTTCTGGGATGCTGGTGAGGATTCCTTTCTTAATGTTGGTACATATTACATATGTATGTTCACCTCCTCATTTTGAATTGTCACTTAGGTTTATACATATTTTTACATGAATGTTACACTTAAATATAAAAAGCTATGTGAAAGAGGAAATATCATGTAGCCTTTGAGTCATATATTTTCAAAAGTTGTATAATAATATGGGCATATACTCACAGGCCCATTTGTTTTTAATAAAAAGATTATAAGCAATATGTGAGGCTGTAGAGTAGTTACTTCTAAGAGGATTCCTTTTGTTTGTTTTTCTTCTTTATGCTTTTCTATTTTCAATTTTTCCATAATGAGCACTTTTTCTCCTAGGGTATCTTAACAGAGACAGAAGGAAAATTGTGTATAAAACTGTATGGAAAATTGCCAACTTGAATTTTTAGTAAGCTTTAATTTGTTCAGTCCCAAATAACTTGAAAAAATGAAGTATTTTCATTTGTTGGAGGCAGTCCTGTACCCCAGTTATAGTTACTTAATGGTGTATTGAAAATATAGTAAATATAACTATTATATTGATGTTAAATTTGCCCTCAGAATTTACTCCTTAGAGGGTTGTTGTATTTATTATTCTAGTCTTACTATTAATGTATCATATATACCAATACTTAGAGCATAGTAGCATTTTTTAGCCTGGACATATACATCATATCCAGTGTACACCAACTGAACTTACTGAAGTTATACAAATTAAAAAATAATTATGGAGGGTGGGAAGTGGGAGGGGGGGTTCATGTTTGGGAGTTCATGTACACCCATGACGGACTCATGTCAATGTATGCCAAAACAAATACAGTACTGTAAAGTAAAATAAAGTAAAAAAAAAAATAATTAGTTTTGAACATCTTTTTAGAAAACCGTTATTAGTTTCAGTTTCCTAATGAGTCAGTGGTTTTTAACTGGCGTGATTCTTTTCTCCCTTGGCAGTATCAGTACTTGGAGATATCTTCGGTTGACACACTGATGAGTGGGATTGGAGATGTTACTTTGAGCCAGGGATACTACTAAACATCCTTCAATACAGAGGACAGCCTTTCACAACAGAGAATTGTGTGAAATGTCAGTAGTGACATCAGAGTCTAAGAAGTCCTAAACACAAGAATACTTTCTCCGGGCCTAGCCCCCTGTGTTTGTCATCTCTGTAGGAAAGGAGTGTTGCGAAAGGGTGTTAATAGGAAAGCTCTTTGTTAGGTTGTAACAGATGGACCACTGCAACCTTTACTCATACACCATTTTCTCACATGTGACCCCAAAATCCCCACAGATGTCTATTTCTTGATAATGCCAACTTTCTACATACTTTACAGAGGTTTTATTTTTTAAAAATTTTCTTTGTGCTGATTTTGATTTTCTTTCTAGTTCCTCACTTGCCGTGGTTTATAGACCTTTCAGCAATTTTTTTTTTTTTTTTTGCTTTTCTATGATCATATTATAGTTTATTTTACAGAATGAACTTATCTTTCTTTTGAACAGCAGTATGGCCTCATTACTTTTAAGGGGGCTTAGAGATCTGAAAAANAGTTAATATACTGGATAGCTGCTCGACTGACATCACCAGATTGTGCTCTTAAAGCAATGCCCCAAAACTGGTCCATACCACAAAGCTAAGAAACAAAAATATGCCATCTGTAAATGTTAATTGTCAAACAACGTTTAATTAAAGACCAAAGTTACAAATTTAAAAGGCATTGAATATCAGAGAGTTTTAATATTTTATAAAGTATTTAAAAGGCAATTCCTAGTGATAAAAACCTTGGAAATTTCTTCAATTTCTGAAATATACCTGTACTAGTTATAAAAATACCTACTTACAAATCATCTATGTTTATGACTACACAGTGAGAAAAAGTCAAGTCCTCAAAATGTGCTACAAAGGAATAATAACTGACATAATTATTAGCATAACATGTTAACATAACATGCTTTCATTCAACTTATTCTGAAAGTCACTGATTTCAGGTATTCACAGAAAATTAAAAAGATTCACTAACTGAAACTGATAATTAAACTTATGACTTGAACTATGAGATGAAAAAAAAAGTTTTCACCGAAAATTACTGAAAAAGTAAACAGTGGAAGTTCTCAAAAACTGTAACCAGGGTGAAGAAAAGATAACCTTCTGGTAAGTGACAGAATAGCTTTAGTGTTCATGTTATCTACTTAAAAAGCAGTACTATCTCAAAATTAGAGTGTGACCTTTTAGGTAAATCAGATCGGCCCAACTGTCTGAAATCACCAAACTGAAACTTTTCATAGTGCTATCAAAGTAAGAGCTTGAACCAAAACATTAAAAACAAAAATAAGTAAACAAAAACACTATTCAAACAAGGAAGGAAAGAAGGTAGGAAGATACTATGAAAGCAATATACAACTACTTGCTCTAAATACAATTACAGTTATCTTTACCACATAGATTTTACAACAGTTTACTTTTCTCTCTGTAACACAACTCAATCTCTAAAGAAAATTAATGAAAAATATAAGTGGAGTGCAGATGGCATGAATCAGAGCTATCATTAATAAACTGAAATGTCCAATAAGCAAGACTTTCAAACAACAGTCTATGTTAGCTGAGCCTAGGAATATATAATGCATTCAACAAAAACTCACAGTCATCCAACCTAGCCAAATAAGAGCCAGAAATAAGACTAGCAATCTGTGACAGTCTTCAGCTAATGAACTGATCATGCCTCATGGTCACTAATGATTTAGGTATATTCCATTCCAGAAGAGAAGTTACCGAAAAGAACTCTGAAGTTGCCCAACAGCAACTAAAAGTTTGGCCACAAAAATGGCCTGAAAAACAGATTTTTGATAAATCAAACTTCTACTCAGCAAAATCCTTTATTAACCAAGGAACATACAGTAAATTATGTTACTTCAGTTATACTAACACACAATATTCTATTAGTTTCAGGTATACAGCACAGTGATTTTTATACATTATGAAAAGATTACTGTAAATAAGGCCAATTACCATCCAGCACCATATGAAGTTGTTACAATATTATTGATTATATTCCCTATGTGGACGTTACATCTTTGTGACTTATTTGTTTCACAGCTTGAAGTGTGTATCACAAGTTTCCATTAAATATTACCATAAATATTTTCATAAATATTACCATATTTGCTTTGTAAAACTTTTAAAACCCAAAAATAAAGCTTCTTAAGACTTCAGAATAGAAGTCTGCAGAATCAGTAAATTCAATGCTTGGTAGTAATCTAATTTGAGGAACAACAAATGAAATTCCACAAGCTGACCCAATAAAAGGGACAAATCTCAATTCATACCTCAGAGTTTGAACCACCATCATAGGCGCTGGTAGCCAGTCGAGCCAAGTTACAGAGATGCTGAAACAGGTTTAAGCCAGTCATGCTAATTGTTTCAGGTTTTAGCTGGGGCATCTTTAAAAAAAAAAAAAAGCTGTCAAGGTAGTTTAAGTGTGATAATTAACTTAGCAGATTTCATTTTATTAGATTTAACATAACACATTTAAGTTAACAAACCTAGTTTACTGAAAACACTGAAGAGGAAAATGTAATAACTGAGATTTTTAGTGATAACAAAATAATTCCATAAAAAATTTTAATCATGATGTAACTGAAACCTGCTGATACGTGCTTCCATTTTTGAGATGTATTATAGACCCAAACCAGAGGAAATTTAAAATTTTTATTAGTTATTATATAGTTACACCAGACACATTTACAACATATAGATAAATACACAGGTTTTGTATAAGTCAGAGCTTGAAATTAAGATAACTGAAGACATGTTTGTAGCTTTGTCTTGAATCTATTAAGTGATTTAGTTTCTATTATCAAAACTCATTAGCATGAACTCAAGTCTACCACAGAGACTTTCTAGAGCCTTTATAATCTCAAAAATCAGCATATAAAAAATAAAGTGTATTGCTTTATTATCAAAGTTTTAAAATCTAAATAGAAAATTATCTACTGAACCAAACGCAGCATCTTATAAATAAAAATTGGATAGATAGGTATCTTTAATATCATGACAGCCCTTCCTACAAATGTCCCCCCCCACCCCCAGAAATCAACAAATCTGAACATTAGCTTATATCTGCCAGAAGACTAGCTAAAACCATACCATTTAATTAAAAACTGCAGAATAGGGCTCTCACACAGTAGGTGTGGCACCACCCCTCGAATATTGAAACACAATGTTACTAATGATTTTAAAATATATATAACAAACCTACACACACATCTCTTATTACTTTTCACCAAGAGTTATACTTACTGTTAGTTTAAGTACTTTAGCTAAGGAACACAACATTTTTGTAAATCTAAAAACTAAGTATTCATTTAGACATAAAAACATTGCAGAGCACAAAACTAAAGCAACATCTCAGTGGCAAAAATTATACAAGGACTGCAGAGAAGCAGTACATTTATCTTTTTTAAAAAGAATTCCAGGGCTTCTCTGGTGGTCCAGTGGTTAAGAATCTGCCTTGCAATGCAACAGGTTCGGTTCCTAACTTAGGAAGATTCCACATGCCGCGAGGCAATGAGCCCACATGGCTACACATGCTTTGCAACAAGAGAAACCCCTGCAATGAGAAGCCCTGGNCTGCAGAGAAGCAGTACATTTATCTTTTTTAAAAAGAATTCCAGGGCTTCTCTGGTGGTCCAGTGGTTAAGAATCTGCCTTGCAATGCAACAGGTTCGGTTCCTAACTTAGGAAGATTCCACATGCCGCGAGGCAATGAGCCCACATGGCTACACATGCTTTGCAACAAGAGAAACCCCTGCAATGAGAAGCCCTGGCACTGAGAGTAACCCCCGCTCATCACAACGAGAGAAAGCCCCAGGCAGCAATGAAGACCCAACAAAAATAAATATTTAAAAACTTTTTTAAAAAATTAAAATATTTCAAAAGAGGAAAAATTGAACATTACAGTTTATATTTCAAGAGAGAAAAAGGAAATATAGAAAAACAATACAAATAGTCAAGAAATAAAATTACCTTCTCCAGGAAAAGATGTTTGTAGGTTTCCATTCCCATAGCATGTTGATCTTTACTTCGAACTTGATTTAAAAACCAATGGAGTGCATCATCGTAACACTCAGAATCTTCTACTAAACAATGCCATAAAATATCAACTTGCTCCAAACTTAACCCTAGATAAAATTACAAATTTTAAATCCTGGTACATGCAACATTCTCACCCTAATTAAATATACTAGAAGCACCAATATATACAGAAAAACAAAGGAGATACATCATAGCATTTTATGAAAACTGTTTTGTAAGAGACTTCATATAATTTATGCTTTCAAGTGGAGTTAAATATACTCCAAAGATAAATCATCTTAAAAAAAAAACAAGACTTATATAGGATAGTATCCTAGAAGACACATTTGTTCTGGAAAGTCATTTTCATTA